>CAXITT010000648.1:282020-307676 GCA_964033795.1 Lymnaea stagnalis | reverse complement strand
GTCTCATAAAGTGGATGTAACATGTCTCATAAAGTGGATGCAACATGTCTCATAAAGTGGATGTAACATGTCTCATAAAGTGGATGTAACATGTCTCATAAAGTGGATGTAACATGTCTCATAAAGTGGATGCAACATGTCTCATAAAGTGGATGTAACATGTCTCATAAAGTGGATGTAACATGTCTCATAAAGTGGATGTAACATGTCTCATAAAGTGAATGCAACATGTCTCATAAAGTGGATGTAACATGTCTCATAAGTGGATGCAACATGTCTCATACAGTGGATGTAACATGTCTCATAAAGTGTATGTAACATGTCTCATAAAGTGGATGTAACATGGACTCATAAAGTGTGTGTAACATGGTCTCATAAAATGTAGGTAACATGGTCTCATAAAGTGTGTGTAACATGGTCTCATAAAATGTAGGTAACATGTCTCATAAAGTGGATGTAACATGTCTCATAAAGTGGATGTAAAATGTCTCATAAAGTGGATGTAACATGTCTCATAAAGTGGATGTAACATGTCTCATAAAGTGGATGTAACATGTCTCATAAAGTGGATGTAACATGTCTCATAAAGTGGATGTAACATGTCTCATAAAGTGGATGTAACATGTCTCATAAAGTGGATGTAACATGTCTCATAAAGTGGATGTAACATGTCTCATAAAGTGGATGTAACATGTCTCATAAAGTGGATGTAACGTGTCTCATAAAGTGGATGTAACATGTCTCATAAAGTGGATGCAACATGTCTCATAAAGTGGATGTAACATGTCTCATAAAGTGGATGCAACATGTCTCATAAAGTGGATGTAACATGTCTCATAAAGTGGATGCAACATGTCTCATAAAGTGGATGCAACATGTCTCATACAGTGGATGTAACATGTCTCATAAAGTGGATGTAACATGTCTCATAAAGTGGATGCAACATGTCTCATAAAGTGGATGTAACATGTCTCATAAAGTGGATGCAACATGTCTCATAAAGTGGATGTAACATGTCTCATAAAGTGGATGCAACATGTCTCATAAAGTGGATGCAACATGTCTCATAAAGTGGATGTAACATGTCTCATAAAGTGGATGCAACATGTCTCATAAAGTGGATGCAACATGTCTCATGATGTGTATGTGACATGGTCTCATAAAGTGTATGTAACATGGTCTCATAAAGTGTATGTAACATGGACTCATAAAGTGTGTGTAACATGGTCTCATAAAATGTAGGTAACATGGTCTCATAAAGTGTATGTAACATGGACTCATAAAGTGTGTGTAACATGGTCTCATAAAATGTAGGTAACATGGTCTCATAAAGTGTATCTAACATGGACGCGCAAGTGTATGTAACGTGGTCTCACAAAGTTTAAGTAACATGGTCTCATAAAGTGTATCTAACATGGACGCGCAAGTGTATGTAACGTGGTCTCACAAAGTTTAAGTAACATGGTCTCATAAAGTGTATCTAACATGGACGCGCAAGTATATGTAACGTGGTCTCACAAAGTTTAAGTAACATGGTCTCATAACGTGTATGTAAAATGGTTTCATAAAGTGTTTTTAACGTGGTCTCATAAAGTGTATGTAACATGGTCTCATAAAGTGTTTGTAACGTGGCCTCATAAAGTGTTTGTAACGTGGTCTCAATAAGTTTTTGTATCGTGGTCTCATAAAGTGTTTGTATCGTGGTCTCATAAAGTGTTTGTATCGTGGTCTCATAAAGTGTTTGTATGCCCATTTAATGGTAGTTGGGAAATGTGAAACGTGTGGGTTGGTGACATACCACAGGAAGCCTTATCACGAGAGCTCTTGTCTTTACAGGTGCTTTAGGCGTCCAAGTTTAATACTTCAACCATAATACTTCAAGTATGAAGTAACTCTTGTATGATGTGACACTGCATGACATCATAGCACAATACATTTGACATCTTTTCACATCAAATATGACATTAGGCATCTCCAACTCCATTATATGTTTACTTTTAATATGACTTACTATTATCGACTATTTTCTTTGCTATTAAGTAATATTTTCGTACGTGTATAGAGAATATGGTGATTGTAGCCAATGTGAGCCAGTACACAGCTATTCCCTGTCCCAAGAAAGTTAGTATAATCTTTATGTATCATAGGGCCCTCTCTACGTAAGACATGTGTTGGACACGCCCAGCGACACCCGACCAGCAGACACATCAGAAGGTACAGTTGACTTTCACCCATAACACAGCAAATAGAGTATGCCAACCAGCGTATCTATCTGCCCTTTAGGGTAAATCTCTCAGAGAGATAAAGTCTCAAGTCTCAACGAACTCAACGATCGCGTGTAAAAGTCTCAAGTCTCAACGAAGGCACCACTCGGGTGTAATCGATCTGTTGATCACTTTTTATCTTAAACCAATATGGCACTCATTTGTGCGTAATACAGTGCTTTAATCCGCCAAACCCCAGTGACCGGTGTTTGTAGTGTAATAGCAGGTCAAGTAGGAACTTAGGTGAGGTGTGAACGTGTGTTCCTTCTCAAGATCCACTCTCCAACTTCTGAACACTGTTTTCCACGCTTGTGTTCCTTGAAACCCAGTCCACGCTTGTGTTCCTTTAAACCCAGTCCATGCTTGTGTTCCTTTGAACCCATTCCACGCTCGTGTTCATTGAAACACATTCCACGCTTGTGTTCCTTGAAACCCAGTCCACGCTTGTGTTCCTTTAAACCCAGTCCACGCTTGTGCTCGTGTTCCTTTAAACCCAGTCCACGCTTGTGTTCCTTTAAACCCAGTCCACGCTTGTGTTCCTTTAAACCCAGTCCATGCTTGTGTTCCTTTAAACCCAGTCCACGCTTGTGTTCCTTTAAACCCAGTCCACGCTTGTGTTCCTTTAAACCCAGTCCACGCTTGTGTTCCTTTAAACCCAGTCCACGCTTGTGTTCCTTTAAACCCAGTCCACGCTTGTTTTCCTTTAAACCCAGTCCACGCTTGTGTTCCTTTAAACCCAGTCCACGCTTGTGTTCCTTTAAACCCAGTCCTCGCTCCATGCCTCTCAATTCTACAGATTGACTCAGAACACAAGATCACGCAAGCATGGCCCAATTTAAGTTGGCCAGTGACATCATTTTGAAGACTTGCAGAACAGGAAGAGTTAAGACGCGGGTAAATTGACAGCTTATCAGGATAATGGGATTAAGGAAACAGATTCGTTTTCAACATTGAGGTTATTTAACGCCAGAGACACACGGGGGAGCTATAGACACACGGGGGAGTTATAGACACGAGGGGAAGCCAAATATGGCCAGCTTACGTCATCAAATCTATTTTTTGGGGGGATCACAGACATACAGGGGATTCATAGACACACAGGAGAGTCATATACATGCAGTGAAGTCATAGACACACAGGAGAGTCATATACATTCAGTGAAGTCATAGACACACATGAGAGTCATATACACGCAGTGAAGTCATAGACACACAAGAGAGTCATATACATGCAGTGAAGTCATAAACACACAGGAGAGTCATATACATGCAGTGAAGTCATAGACACACAGGGGAGTCATATGCATGCAGTGAAGTCATAGACTCACAGGAGAATCATATACATTCAGTGAAGTCATAGACACACAGGAGAGGCATATACATGCAATAAAGTCATAGACACACAGGGGAGTCTTATACATGTAGTGAAGTCATAGACACACAGGGGAGTCATATGCATGCAGTGAAGTCATAGACACACAAGGGAGTCATATACATGCAGTGAAGTCATAGACACAGTAGAGTCATATACATTCGGTGAAGGCATAGACACACAGGGGAGTCATATACATTTAGTGAAGTCATAGACACACAGGAGAGTCATATACATGCAGTGAAGTCATAGACACACGGGGGAGTCATATACATGCAGTGAAGTCATAGACAAACAGGGGAGTCATATACATGCCGTGAAGTCATAGACACACAGGAGAGTCATATACATTTAGTGAAGTCAGACACACAGGAGAGTCATATACATGCAGTGAAGTCATAGACACACAGGGGAAGAAGTCATAGACACACAGGGGAGTCATATCATGAAGTGAAGTCATAGACAAACAGGGGAGTCATATACATGCAGTGAAGTCATATACACACAGGGGAGTCATATACATGCAGTGAAGTCATAGACACACAGGGGAGTCATATACATGCAGTGAAGTCATAGACACACAGGGGAGTCATATACATGCAGTGAAGTCATGGACACACATGAGAGTCATATACATGCAGTGAAGTCATAGACACACAGGAGAGTCATATACATGCAGTGAAGTCATAGACACACAGGAGAGTCATATACATGCAGTGAAGTCATAGACACACAGGAGAGTCATATACATGCAGTGAAGTCATAGACACACAGGGGAGTCATACACATGCAGTGAAGTCATATACACACAGTAGAGTCATATGCACACGGGGGTCATTAAAACAAGGGGGGTCAGACACACCGGGGAGTTACAGACACATAGGGTAGTCATAAACATACATGAGAGTCATAAACTCAGGGGAGTCATTGTCTCAAAGGAGTCATAGACTCAGGGGAGTAATAGACTCAGGGGAGTCATTGTCTCAAAGGAGTCATAGACTTAGGAGAGTAATAGACTCAGGGGAGTCATTGTCTCAAAGGAGTCATAGACTCAAGGGAGTAATATACTCAGGGGAGTAATATACTCAGGGGAGTAATATACTCAGGGGAGTAATATACTCAGGGGAGTCATAGTCATCCTCCAACTCCTTAAAAAATAGATTTGATGACGTAAGCTGTTTCTTATTTGTTATATCTGCTATGACTATGAGCAGCTTTGTGATGACATACCGTGTTGTCAAGCTAGCTGTGGGACGACATATCGTGTTTTCAAGCACGCTGTGGGATGACATGCCGTGTTTTCAAGCTAGCTGTGGGACGACCTACCGTGTCTTCAAGCAAGCTGTGGGACGACCTACCGTGTCTTCAAGCTAGCTGTGGGACGACATATCGTGTTTTCAAGCACGCTGTGGGATGACATACCGTGTTTTCAAGCTAGCTGTGGGACGACATACCATGTTTTGAAGGCAGCTGTGGGACGACATACCATGTTTTGAAGGCAGCTGTGGGATGACATACCGTGTTTTCAAGCTAGCTGTGGGATGACATGCCGTGTTTTCAAGCTAGCTGTGGGACGACATGCCGTGTTTTCAAGCTAGCTGTGGGACGACATGCCATGTTTTGAAGGCAGCTGTGGGACGACATACCGTGTTTTCAAGCTAGCTGTGGGACGACATACCATGTTTTGAAGGCAGCTGTGGGACGACATGCCGTGTTTTCAAGCTAGCTGTGGGACGACATACCATGTTTTGAAGGCAGCTGTGGGATGACATATCGTGTTTTCAAGCACGCTGTGGGATGACATGCCGTGTTTTCAAGCTAGCTGTGGGACGACATACCATGTTTTGAAGGCAGCTGTGGGATGACATGCCGTGTTTTCAAGCTAGCTGTGGGACGACAGGCTGTTGTTTTCAAGGCAGCTGATTGGTGGCATGTACTGTTTTCACCTAATCATTCAGCTACATCAAGCAGGATTGTGGTTCTTTCACGTATCTGATATTGAATCCAGAATGAACGTTTGTGTTTTTCCAGGAACATTTGAAATGTCCGAATCAAATGTTCTCAATTAAACACAATGGTGTGTTACTCACAGCTGCAGCCTCAAATGTTGTTTAGTGGTTTATACATTCATAAATGACTACATTGCCGAGGTGATCATGGAGCACAAGGCTCTCCAAGTCTGTTGAGAGTACTTTAAAGGAAAATATGACATGAAATGCTCTAAGTGGGGTTTGGTGGTGGTGGGGGGGGGGCAACAGTTAAAATGTTCTGTAGGCCGTTGATATTGTCCTTACGTGACAAATATCTATCTTACTTGTCCTCACGGAGCTCTTTAAATTATCCTCATGGTGTGTCTTTAAATTGTTGTCCTCAGGGCGTCTTTAAATTTTTCCTCATGGTGTCTTTAAATTGTCCCCATGGTGTCTTTAAATTGTCCAAATGGTGTCTTTAAATTGTCTAAATGGTGTCTTTAAATTGTCTTCATTATATCTTTAAATTGTCCAAATGGTTTCTTTAAATTGTCTTCAAGGTGTCTTTAAATTGTCCAAATGGTGTCTTTAAATTGTCTTCATTATGTCTTTAAATTGCCCAAATGTTGTCTTTAAATTGTCTTCATGGTGTCTTTAAATTGTCCAAATGGTGTCTTTAAATTGTCCAAATGGTGTCTTTAAATTGTCTTCATTATGTCTTTAAATTGCCCAAATGGTGTCTTTAAATTGTCTTCATGGTGTCTTTAAATTGTCCAAATGGTGTCTTTAAATTGTCCAAATGGTGTCTTTAAATTTTCCAAATGGTGTCTTTAAATTGTCCGCATGGTGTCTTTAAATTGTCCAAATTGTGTCTTTAAATTTTCCTAATGGTGTCTTTAAATTTTCCTCATGTTGTCTTTAAATTTTCCTCATGGTGTCTTTAAATTGTCTTCATGGGGTCCTTGGAGCTCTGGAGACTTCGCAATGTAAACTTTAAGTGGAAGGATTTTTTAAATTGTGTTCAGTGAAACATGACGGATGCAAAGTTGAGTGTCAAGCGGACGTGCAAAACATTTTGAGAACTGTCGGCCATCACAGTGTGTGAATCGGGCTTTATTTACATCTCCCTCCGTTACGGTCCAGTGAAGCAGAGCTATGCGTGCTGTAAGCAGAGCGAGGTGTAGCTGTAAGCAGAGTTAAGGTTGGCTGTAAGTAGATAGATACAGATCCATCGCCTCACTAGGGAAATATGTTGTGTAGCATGGAGGTATCGGTATAAAATATCCATGGTTTCTATTTGACTTAAAACGGGATCACTCAGGAGCGTAACTGGGTTTTTGACGCCCTTGACTAATTTATTTTACGCGCCCTTTTGTTTAAATAAAAATTAAAAAATTAGAGATTTTACGGCGCACTTTTGAACTGGCGCAGACCGACGCCCTTGGCAACTGCCCCAACGCCAAGCCGTTGTTACGCCACTGGGATCACTGCAAAGTGTCTCTACCTTCAGTCTTTATAACACACCTTACACACTGCCTCACAGTTTTGGGTTCATTTTCACCCATTTAAAAACTGAAAGATTTATCCACGTATAACATGTCAGCACATTATGGCGGATCGCAATGCCTGCATATTTAGAAAACAGTGGTACAAGTAGACCAGAGGTTCTCAGCCTGTGGGTCGCGACCCCCCTGGGGGGGAGGGGTCGGACCACCCTTACATAGGTGTCGCCTGAGACCACCGGAAAGCACATATTTATGAGATAGCAACGAAAATAATTTTATGGCTGGGTGTCACCACAACATGCGGAACTGTATTAAAGAGTTGCGGCATTAGGAAGGTTGAGAACCGCCAAAGTAGACGAATGACGCCACCGGAGTCCGTTCCATTTTTAGTACTTGATTGAATTTTCAAGAATGGTGTATTTATTACCATTTGTCCCCAGGCAAAAAACAAAATGAACTCTTTACCCAGAGGTCAAGGACAGAAACCAGAACTGTTGAATTAAATATGTATGATAATCACGGCTGTCTTGTCGGACACTTTAGTGACGCCGTCTGCCAGTTTAAAAAAAAATTAACTACTTGGCTAAAATTTATTAGAGCCGGATTTTGACTTGGTCAGGATACCATGCTCTGTGTGGAGCTTTAGGCTTAGGTTTCATTATTTAAAAAGTCCGACGTCGTCATCACAAGCTGGGAACTGTCGACGCGCCTGCCTTATGATGACCTGATAGCAAAGCGATTCAAATGAAGGAACAAAAATTGAAAAAACAACAACAAAAAACATCAATTCAATTTGTGATTGAGTTATAATCATTTGGTTCCCCTAATGTGATCTCTCAGTGTGCCAAGTAATGTTCCTTGACTTTGGGTCCACTGGGAGTTCTTTGAAACGCTCTTGACTCAAACTCTCAATGGTAGAGTTGCGTGCCCTTGATGTAAGGCCCGCGTTTACCAATGATACAGTTAGGCTACATATCAAAGTGCTATTGGATTTAGGGGAGAGTAGGACTGATGGAGAGGGTTTTGACATACCTGTCACTGCTATAACGCCCCCCCCCCAACCCTTTTGTTTTTTTCCCCTTCCCTGACAACCATGTCAAGATTTCCATAAATAATACGTGCATCTGAGGCCAGGCACGGCAGTTGAGTCTCCCAGTAATCTTATAATCTTGTTAACCCTTTTCATGTCGGCACTTCAGATCATCGTAATCTTGATGAGAACGTTCCTCAACCTGGGCATGACGTCGTGATTTCATGTATGGTGGAAATTGCTGAAAACTGTCGTCACATATGAAACTAAAGTATTGTATGTGGCTAACTTAAGACTTATTGGGTATCCCAGATACACGGCCATGCCGACGAAAAGCGGCGCCCGGGGCGAAGACTGAAAGGGCTGCCTTAAAGTATACAGACACAGCGGCGCCCGGGGCGAAGACTGAAAGGGCTGCCTTAAAGTATACAGACACAGCGGCGCCCGGGGCGAAGACTGAAAGGGCTGCCTTAAAGTATACAGACACAGGGGCGCCCGGGGCGAAGACTGAAAGGGCTGCCTTAAAGTATACAGACACAGCGGCGCCCGGGGCGAAGACTGAAAGGGCTGCCTTAAAGTATACAGACACAGGGGCGCCCGGGGCGAAGACCGAAAGGGCTGCCTTAAAGTATACAGACACAGCGGCGCCCGGGGCGAAGACTGAAAGGGCTGCCTTAAAGTATACAGACACAGGGGCGCCCGGGGCGAAGACCGAAAAGGCTGCCTTAAAATATACAGACACAGGGGCGCCCGGGGCGTACCAGTACGAAAAAGAAGAGTTTAGCGCCACTTGTCTTTGTGAAGTACATGTGATTGTTTCGTTTAATTCACGATTAAACCTTTTCCTGTTAGAACGATAAGGGACCACACTCGAACAATAGGGTCTGTCATTGCCAAGACCGGAAAACGTCACATCGCATTACGTAATGTTACTATTTTTAGACGTTGTTTTCGTAAAACTTAGCGTCTAACAATGCATTTCCGCATGTCTAATAATACCCTGTGCAGATGCACCCAACATCTTCCAGCTGCGAGACAATAAAGGCTGTTACATTGCAGAGGTCACTCCATAAGCCAACAAAACTAACAGAGCAGACCTATTTACTCTTACGACTTTGCGGTACAATGTACGATTTTGACATTTTTTACGATTGTACGCCGAGACCCGTCAGAACTACGATTTTAAAAGTGCAGTTGGAAGTTTGTCATGGACAATTAATAGTTTGTATTGATGAATACCATTGCACACTAGATGCTATTAAGTGGCTGTACTGTATTGATTATTACAAGTGCACTTTTCACGTGTCCGACGCGAGAAGAAGGATGTTATCCTTTCTCCAGGTCAAGTGTTAGGGGTCAAAGGTCTAGAGAATTAGTAAACGTTTATAACTATGTCGGATTAAAATAAATTTATAAACATAGACTGGAATTACTGTACATTTATAACTGTACAGCAGGCCTGCACAACTCAAAATGTAAGGCGGGCCTGCACAACTCAAAATGTAAGGCGGTCCGTAATACTTTATGAAAAACGTGTGCGGGCCAAAAGAAAATAGGTCCAGGGGGAAAGCTATTAAGAAAATAATAAGAATAAAGAGTATTTCGTTACCTCTAGTTATAAGGAAACCCCTGGTTACGTTGAACACTTTGTAGTGTGGGATCCCTTTTTAAACGGGACACTGGTGACATTAAGCCAATTGGTTACACGCAGCCCCTGCTGCCCTGCCATGAAACCCTCAATGGGAAACAGACCAGGATTGACATTGACTAAATTTGTGTTTCAAGGCCATGTAGATCTATGGGTACGGCATGCAATAGGGAGGCCATTCATTTGTCCTACTTGGTGCACTGTCATTTTCGCCCATGACAAAACGGCCCCAAACTAATTGACCCCAACAAATCAGCCCCGTGGTATCGGCCCCCGATATAAGGGCCCCGCTAAAAGGGTCCCCAGCAACAAGGCCCTCGACACTGTGGCTCACGACGAAAGCGTCCCGTTATTTGCGCCCCCCCCCCATAATAATTCCATCCTTGTGGCGCTACAGCCCACGAAGGGCTTCGGCCCGCCTCACCACATCCTCCCACTCAGACCTAACTGATGCTTTTCTCTTCCATGCTTAGATTCCCAGCTGCTGTAGATCTTTTCATACATCCTATATCTGAGCCTAATATGTCTGCTTTGGAGTCGATGTCCTCTGGGGTTTTGGTCGTGCACCATCTTTCTTCCTCTGTCATTTAGCATTCTTTCTAACTGTCCAGCCCAGCGTAACCTGACCTCTTTTTTATATTTCTGCTACTAGCGTGGGATCCTGATGATATACTCTACAATTCCTGGTTGGTTCCTATTCTCCATCCATGTTCATCCATTGCTGGTCTGTAGAGTTTCCGAAGAGTTTTTCCCTCCTACGTGTTCAATAGGTTTTGTGCTGTTTTGGTTAGGAGAAAAGTTTCACTTGCGTATATTACAACTGGTCTGATTACCGCTTTTTATATAAAGTTTTCTTTGTTTTTCTTGTAATGTTTTTTACTTTGATTATTTGTTGAATACTGATGAAGCATGGCCCTGTTTCCGGCCGATATTCTTTCTTTTATTTCTGTTAGTGATTCTTTTCTTTCATTCGACAATAATGCCCCCGTAAATGAGTCTCTCGACAAAAGCCCCCATGCCCTCGGCTAAATAGCGCCCCCCCCCACTTCGGTAAATGCCCCCCCCCCCCCCCCCCCCCCCCCCCCCCCCCCGCCAAACTTGAACCCCGTCAATGAGTCTCTCGACAGGATAAGGCATATTGACGGGGTGGGGAGGAGGGGGGCTTATTGTCGGGGGCCCTTTTATTTTAGGCCTTTTTGACGAGTCCGGCTTGTCAAGGTCGATTTGCGTCGGGCTGTATGGTTAAATATAGCTCTGGCTAACGACACTTATTATACACTGCTATGGCTAGCTACAGCTAGGGGCATACACAGCGATGACGAGCCACAACCATTTATCATACAAACATATATATATATGTATTTAAAAAAGGTGTGATTTGATGCAGTATATGAATTGAGGGATACAGTTTTACTGTGAGTTATAAATAACTACGATTGTCTTTAAGAAACTTAGTGTCACGCCGTATGATTATGTCAACAGTTGGCTGAGTTGGTTGCATTACATGAAAGGTGAGACAGACAGGCGGGAGGACGCGGTAACATCTGGCCCAGGTACTCGCGTTATGGGCGTGGACTCGGTGCACTACCTTTGGACTCGGTGCACTACCTTTGGACTCGGTGCACTACCTTTGGACTCGGTGCACTACCTTTGGACTCGCAACATTATCCTCGAACTTGGGGTGATGATACAACCTGTTAAATAGTGCAGTGCTTTGCATACAAGGTCTCGAGTTTGAAATTGGTAATATTTGCTAATGTGATCGATTTGCAAATATTTTCGTAAGTTTGTTGAACAGAATGAATCTCGCCACCACTGTCCTGCCAAAGTTTTGATTGATAAAACTATTAATAGGATTGAGTCGCCAGGTTTTTTAAGCTTCTTATCATGTAGTGCAGGGAGAGAAAGGTCTTGTTGAATTGTTTCGTCTCATGTACTGCAGTGAGAGAAAGGTCTTGTTGAATTGTTTCATCTCACGCAGTGCAGGGAGAGAAAGGTCTTGTTGAATTGTTTCATCTCACGTAGTGCAGTGAGAGAAAGGTCTTGTTGAATTTTTTCATCTCACGCAGTGCAGGGAGAGAAAGGTCTTGTTGAATTGTTTCATCTCACGCAGTGCAGGGAGAGAAAGGTCTTGTTGAATTGTTTTATCTCACGTAGTGCAGTGAGAGAAAGGTCTTGTTGAATTGTTTTATCTCACGCAGTGCAGGGAGAGAAAGGTCTTGTTGAATTGTTTTATCTCACGTAGTGCAGTGAGAGAAAGGTCTTGTTGAATTGTTTTATCTCACGTAGTGCAGTGAGAGAAAGGTCTTGTTGAATTGTTTTATCTCACGCAGTGCAGGGAGAGAAAGGTCTTGTTGAATTGTTTTATCTCACGTAGTGCAGTGAGAGAAAGGTCTTGTTGAATTGTTTTATCTCACGTAGTGCAGTGAGAGAAAGGTCTTGTTGAATTGTTTTATCTCACGCAGTGCAGGGAGAGAAAGGTCTTGTTGAATTGTTTTATCTCACGTAGTGCAGTGAGAGAAAGGTCTTGTTGAATTGTTTTATCTCACGTAGTGCAGTGAGAGAAAGGTCTTGTTGAATTGTTTTATCTCACGCAGTGCAGGGAGAGAAAGGTCTTGTTGAATTGTTTTATCTCAGGTAGTGCAGTGAGAGAAAGGTCTTGTTGAATTGTTTTATCTCACGTAGTGCAGTGAGAGAAAGGTCTTGTTGAATTGTTTCATCTCACGTAGTGCAGTGAGAGAAAGGTCTTGTTGAATTGTTTCATCTCACGTAGTGCAGTGAGAGAAAGGTCTTGTTGAATTGTTTTATCTCACGTAGTGCAGTGAGAGAAAGGTCTTGTTGAATTGTTTCATCTCACGTAGTGCAGTGAGAGAAAGGTCTTGTTGAATTGTTTCATCTCACGTAGTGCAGTGAGAGAAAGGTCTTGTTGAATTGTTTTATCTCACGTAGTGCAGTGAGAGAAAGGTCTTGTTGAATTGTTTCATCTCACGTAGTGCAGTGAGAGAAAGGTCTTGTTGAATTGTTTCATCTCACGTAGTGCAGTGAGAGAAAGGTCTTGTTGAATTGTTTCATCTCACGTAGTGCAGTGAGAGAAAGGTCTTGTTGAATTGTTTCATCTCACGTAGTGCAGTGAGAGAAAGGTCTTGTTGAATTGTTTTATCTCACGTAGTGCAGTGAGAGAAAGGTCTTGTTGAATTGTTTCATCTCACGTAGTGCAGTGAGAGAAAGGTCTTGTTGAATTGTTTCATCTCACGTAGTGCAGTGAGAGAAAGGTCTTGTTGAATTGTTTCATCTCTCGTAGTGCAGTGAGAGAAAGGTCTTGTTGAATTGTTTCATCTCTCGTAGTGCAGTGAGAGAAAGGTCTTGTTGAATTGTTTTATCTCACGTAGTGCAGTGAGAGAAAGGTCTTGTTGAATTGTTTCATCTCACGTAGTGCAGTGAGAGAAAGGTCTGGTTGAATTGTTTCATCTCACGTAGTGCAGTGAGAGAAAGGTCTGGTTGAATTGTTTCATCTCACGTAGTGCAGTGAGAGAAAGGTCTTGTTGAATTGTTTCATCTCACGTAGTGCAGTGAGAGAAAGGTCTGGTTGAATTGTTTCATCTCACGTAGTGCAGTGAGAGAAAGGTCTGGTTGAATTGTTTCATCTCACGTAGTGCAGTGAGAGAAAGGTCTTGTTGAATTGTTTCATCTATAACTTCAGGCACCAGTGATCTGTGTTTTAACAGTTTACACTTGGGCAAACGTGGTACAAACATATCACCTGGTGGAAGTATCAACCTATAACACACTTATTATTTAACATGTCTGCCTCGTTGATGTCTGTATGTTAAATTATGTAGTTCGTATTTTGCCAAGTCGATATTTTCCACCAATTATTTCCCACCTTGTCAGCAGTGCCGAGAGCTGTTATTACTTTTCGACACTTATTGTACAATTTACCAATAACTGTGGTGTGTGCTGTCTCGAGTTAAGTAATAGTTCTTTCGTCGTTGTTATTCACATCTCTTGGGCTTTGTTGTGAAAAACTAATGACGATTGGTATGTGAAAAACTGATATAGGTGGTTGCTATGTGAAAAAACTGATACAGACGGTTGCTATGTGAAAAAACTGATACAGACGGTTTGCTATGTGAAAAACTGATACAGACGGTTGCTATGTGAAAAGCTGATACAGACGTTTGGTATGTCAAAAAACTGATACAGACGGTTGCTATGTGAAAAAACTGATACAGACAGTTGCTATGTGAAAAAACTGATACAGACGGCTGCTATGTGAAAAACTGATACAGACGGTTGCTATGTGAAAAAACTGATAATGACGGTTGCTATGTGAAAAACTGATACAGCCTGTTGCTATGTGAAAAAAACTGATACAGCCTGTTGCTATGTGAAAAACTGATACAGCCTGTTGTTATGTGAAAAAACTGATACGGCCTGTTGCTATGTGAAAAACTGATACAGACGGCTGCTATGTGAAAAAACTGATACAGAAGATTGCTATGTAAAAAAACTGATACAGACGGTTTGCTATGTGAAAAACTGATACAGACGGTTGCAATGTGAAAAAACTGATACAGACGTTTGCTATGTGAAAAAACTGATACAGACGGCTGCTATGTGAAAAACTGATACAGACGGTAGCTATCTGAAAAACTGATACAGACGGCTGCTATGTGAAAAACTGATACAGACAGTTGCTACGTGAAAAACTGATACAGCCTGTTGCTATGTGAAAAACTTATACAGACGGTTGCTATATGAAAAACTGACAAAGGCGGTTGCTATGTGGAAAAACTGATACAGACGGTTGCTATGTGAAAAACTGATACAGCCTGTTCATATGGGAAAAAAACTGATACAGACGGCTGCTATGTGAAAAACTGATACGGCCTGTTGCTATGTGAAAAAAAACTGATACAGACGGCTGCTATGTGAAAAACTGATACAGCCTGTTCCTATGGGAAAAACTGATACAGCCTGTTCCTACGGGAAAAACTGATACAGACGGCTGCTATGTGAAAAACTGATACAGACGGTTGCTATGTGGAAAAACTGATACAGACGGTTGCTATGTGAAAAACTGATACAGATGGTTGCTATGTGAAAAACTGATAAAGGCGGTTGCTATGTGGAAAAACTGATACAGACGGTTGCTCCATAAGAAATCGATACCGAATGTTGCTATGTGAAAACCTCATACCTTGGTGGTCATACGAAAACTTAAGTATAATATGTTTCTATGAGAAAATGGTTGCTCTTTTTTTTCTCCATGAATAAATTCAGGATGGACACTATAATTGTGGATTGGATTATACTGACATGCCTTAACCCTGCGGATACGATCGCACGGTAATACAAAGATTTAACCTGCTCATATGTCTTACTATGGTTTTAATTCTATCATATTTCTTACTATGGTTTTAATTTTATTATATGTCTTACTATGGTTTTCATTCTATCATATGTCTTACTATGGTTTTAATTCTATCATAATATGTCTTACTAATGGTTTTAATTCTATCATATGTCTTACTATGGTTTTAATTCTATTATATGTCTTACTATGGTTTTAATTCTATCATATGTCTTACTATTGCTTTAATTGGATCATGACCTACTATGGCTTTATTTGGATCATGATCTATGATCTTTTTCAAGTTCTTTCGCCTCTTCCACTCCTCTTCCACTCCTCTTCCACGCCTCTTCCACGCCTCGTCCCCTGAGCTGTGTTTTAATTTTAACCGTTTTGCCTATTGATGAGTTGACCCATTGGAACAACAACAACGGTCTATTAGCATATTGATGAGGTTTCCCATTACACTGCAAAGGAGGTCTATCCAGCGGTTGACTTCAGTACCAGCTTGTCGTATTGAACTTGATGCCCCAGAGTCCTAGCTATAAATAAACACAAGGCAACATTTTTGTCCACGGTATTTTGCTCCCCAACAGACATTTTCCAAATTGTTCAATTCAATAGTCCATATAGTTGTGGGTAGGATAGGGTGATCAAACGTCCCGTAAAGACGAGAGTGTCCCCGTTTTTTCACGATGGTACCCGGTGTCCCGAAAAAGTCTCTCGGGACGCCTAAATGTCCCGTTTCTAAAACCAAACGCATTTTCACATATTATATAAACAGGAGGTTTTAACAATGGCTGGGACGACAGCAAAATATCCTCAATTTAAATCCAAGACTAGAGAAATTTAATGTGTTGTGTTGTATTATGTTGTCAAACATGTATCAATAAATAAGTATTCACTGCAAAATTATGGTTTTCGTTTTTGATAGGCTTCGGGGTTAAAATTAAATGACACTAAATTGAAGGTAATTTAAATAGATTTCTAGGTCTCAAAATAGTTAAAATGAGCATATTTTAATAATCTGCTTCTGGTGGAGGGCCCCGGACCCCTCTTTAGCTGGAGGGTACCCCCCCCACCCTCCTTGGGTGTGTCCCGTTTTTTCCAGTTCATGATTTGGTCACCCTAGGATAGGATATCTCATTTCCCGGGAATTCATTTATCCCGGGAAAACGGGAATGAAGAATTCCTCATCCCGGGATAAGGTAATTTAATTAAAAGTAGCGGCATATTATACATTGAAATAAACTATAAATATTTGATTTATATTGGATTCTTTGCAGTTCGTTAAAAGTAGTTTTGAATCTGTTACTTAACATTATAAAAATGTTTCTAACAACTTGTAACAAGGGGTTGGTTTCGAATTTAAAAAAAATAATAATTTGAAATCTTTATACATGTATCAATATATAAGTATATCTTACTAGGTTGACTTACTAGTTAGTTTCACACATGAACATCTTGGGATAAGTTACTAGAGCACATGTTTCTTGCCAGGAGAGTTGACCTCAAAGGGGGGGGGGTTGCAAAGGATTCATGGGGGGGGGGGGGGGGGGGGCGGGGTGAAAAAAAAGTTTTAAAAAAAANGACACTAGAATATTAAGTTTTAAAATGTTTTCCTTTCAGAGAATTTAGCTGTTAAAAAAAACAACAACACAAACCCATTTTATACTTTCTTTCTACTTGCATTTCCATCTTGTGGATGGAGCGTCATTTTGTTTGTTTGAACACATGAGATTTTCGCTCAGTTGATCGTGTCTCGCGAAGTGGTCACTTGAAAGGTGCTGATCTTCTCGTTGCCACTGATTTGTGTCAACTTCGCGCCTGCTCCTGGTTCGACGACGGCGGGAGGACAGTGTCGCTTAAATTTTCGTGGTTGACCGCGCCAGCTTCGCGGTTGAGTGAACAGGTGCGTGTGTGAGCTCAGGTCTCCATTTTTTACTGCCTAGGTACACGCCTAGGTAAAGAGTTAAGTCACTTCAACCGGTATTTTGTAAGCATTAAAAAATGAAATAATACTACTTTAGTCGAAATTTAAAGATTACATTTTATTACTAAAAAAGTAGAAAATACAAAAGTATTTTTTTTAAACTTTCTACCAAAGACCATTTACAATACAATAAACATTATAAATAATTGACAATTTCTTAAACTGCATTCGCAGAAAGTCTGTCCAGGGAAACAAACAAACAAACAAAAAACAACAACAACGTTTCCTCTACATTCAGTTGGATTCCTTGGGCTACGTAGACTGCACAGTCTTTCTTTGTGTAAGCCATTTTAAGAAACTGTAAACTATGTTCTACTTTTTTGTGCGTTTTAACTCGTCTCTGATAGAAAGTCTTTTTTTTTTTAACGTTTTAAATTTGTTTTTTCTTTTTTCCCAATACATTGAGTGCATTGAGATAAGGGCAGTTGGCAGTTGGTCGTGACTTGAAAAAAAAAAAAAAAGAAAGCGATTGAGAACCTGTGTACTAGACTGAGTTTAGTATTTCAGCGCAGTTGACTAGATTCTACAGGGCTTGGCTTATACTATATAGCGAAAATTTGTGACAACGTGTCACTTGCTGAAATGTAAAAAAATAAAATATTTATAGTAAACAAGAAAAGCTGATTCTTTAAGTGAGTAGCCGCGAGAAAACCCCTAGTACTGCGGCATTGAGCTATTTTTAGACTGTACCGTAACGTTGATTCCATCGAACCGAATCTATAATTATCGTCGGTGCGAGGGGAAAGAGACGAATCTGCAAATAACTTGTTGAGGACTTAGTTATTTCCTGGGGGTCAATGATTTCATTATCATTGAGGAGTTCTTTTGAACAAACTATAGGTCGTTTGCAAACTTTGATGGACAGGCAGTTCGTCTAAAGTGGGTCAGGGTGATACTGTGAATAAGAAAACGGTGGTTTGATTGTTGTGGGTAATAAGATGGTTGTTGTCAGGCAAGGTGGTTAGATGATCTAAGTCGGCCACAGTGGTTAGATGGTCTTGGTCGGACACATGGGATAGATGGTCTTGGTTGGAAACATGGGTTAGCTTGTCTTGGTTGGACACATGGGTTAGCTTGTCTTGGTCGGACACAGTGGTTAGATGGTCTTTGTCGGACACAGTGGTTAGATGGTCTTTGTCGGACACAGTGGTTAGATGGTCTTGGTCGGACGCATAAGTTAGCTTGTCTTGGTCGGACACAGTGGTTAGATGGTCTTGGTCGAACACAGTGGTTAGATGGTCTTGGTCGGACACATGGGTTAGATGGTCTTGGTCGGACACAGTGGTTAGATGGTCTTGGTCGGACACAGTGGTTAGATGGTCTTGGTCGGACACAGTGGTTAGATGGTCTTGGTCGGGCACAAAGGTTGGATGGTCTTGGTCGGACACAGTGGTTAGATGGTCTTGGTCGGACACAGTGGTTAGATGGTCTGGTCGGACACAGTGGTTAGATGGTCTTGGTCGGACACATGGGTTAGCTTCTCTTGGTCGGGCACAGGGGTTAGATGGTCTTGGTTACAGTGGTTAGATGGTCTTGGTCGGACACATGGGTTAGCTTCTCTTGGTCGGGCACAGGGGTTAGATGGTCTTGGTCGGGCACATGGGTTAGATCGTCTTGGTCGGGCACATGGGTTAGATGGTCTTGGTCGGACACAGAGGTTAGATGGTCTTGGTCGGGCACAGTGGTTAGATGGTCATGGTCGGGCAAAGTGGTTAGATGGTCTTGGTCGGGCACAGTGGTTAGATGGTCTTGGTCGGACACATGGGTTAGATGGTCTTTGTTGGGCACATGCGTTAGATGGTCTTGGTCGGACACAGTGGTTAGATCGTCTTGGTCGGGCACATGGGTTAGATCGTCTTGCTCGGACACATGGGTTAGATGGTCTTGGTCGGGCACATGGGTTAGATGGTCTTTGTCGGGCACATGGGTTAGATCGTCTTGGTCGGGCACATGGGTCAGATGGTCTTGGTCGGACACATGGCTTAGATGGTCTTGGTCGGGCACATGGGTTAGATCGTCTTGGTTGGGCACATGGGTTAGATCGTCTTGGTCGGGCACATGGGTTAGCGGTTAGATGGTCTTGGTCGGACACATGGGTTAGATGGTCTTGGTCGGGCACCACCCTGACCCCGAATCCCTGACAGACACTTGTGGTTGGCCGTTAGGGATCAAACCTGACAGACACCTGTTGTTGACCGCCAGTGAGAACACCTGTGTTGGGCCATCAGGGAACACACCCAACAGTCATTGTGTTGAGCCGTTAGGGAACACACCCAACAGTCACTGTGTTGGGCCATCAGGGAACACACCCAACAGTCACTGTGTTGGGCCATCAGGGAACACACCCAACAGTCACTGTGTTGGGCCATCAGGGAACACACCCAACAGTCACTGTGTTGGGCCATCAGGGAACACACCCAACAGTCACTGTGTTGGGCCATCAGGGAACACACCCAACAGTCACTGTGTTGGGCCATCAGGGAACACACCCAACAGTCACTGTGTTGGGCCATCAGGGAACACACCCAACAGTCACTGTGTTGGGCCATCAGGGAACACACCCAACAGTCACTGTGTTGGGCCATCAGGGAACACACCCAACAGTCACTGTGTTGGGCCATCAGGGAACACACCCAACAGTCACTGTGTTGGGCCATCAGGGAACACACCCAACAGTCACTGTGTTGGGCCATCAGGGAACACACCCAACAGTCACTGTGTTGGGCCATCAGGGAACACACCCAACAGTCACTGTGTTGGGCCATCAGGGAACACACCCAACAGTCACTGTGTTGGGCCATCAGGGAACACACCCAACAGTCACTGTGTTGGGCCATCAGGGAACACACCCAACAGTCACTGTGTTGGGCCATCAGGGAACACACCCAACAGTCACTGTGTTGGGCCATCAGGGAACACACCCAACAGTCACTGTGTTGGGCCATCAGGGAACACACCCAACAGTCACTGTGTTGGGCCATCAGGGAACACACCCAACAGTCACTGTGTTGGGCCATCAGGGAACACACCCAACAGTCACTGTGTTGGGCCATCAGGGAACACACCCAACAGTTACTGTGTTGAGCCGTTAGGGAACACACCCAACAGTCACTTTGTTGAGCCGTTAGGGAACACACCCAACAGTCATTGTGTTGGGCCATCAGGGAACACACCCAACAGTCACTGTGTTGGGCCATCAGGAAACACACCCAACAGTCACTGTGTTGAGCCGTTAAAGGGAGCACGCGGTTTTATTACTAATCTTCCTAGGCCCCCCCCCCCTTTTTTTTCCCCCGGGTGGACAAACAAATCCTTTGCTCTAAAAACAACAAAACAACCATCAAACAAAACAACTAACTCAGTGGTTCTCAACCTGCCTAATGCCGCGACCCTTAAATACACATGTTGTTGTGATCCCCCAACCATCAAATTATTTTCGTTGCTACTTCACAAGTATAAAGTGTTATCCAATGGTCTTAGGCGACCCCTGTGTGAGGTCGTTCAAAACCCCAAAGGGGTCGCGACCCACAGGTGGAGAACCGCTGAACTAACAGATCCGCCACCGTGTGCGGGGTTAAGAGAGGGGATCGGGAGAGGGGGGTGCAGGGGGAACCCGTTCCCACTTTTGGCTAGCGTACAGAACAGTTTTGTTGAACCATAACGCTCTGTGATATGAAGCTCATTGTAAATACTCTTTCTGGTTTTCTCGGCATTTCTAATGTATGCCTGGATAGGCTCTCTGGTAACGTCAACATATTTGTTGTACACGGTGTCCTGTTGATACGTCTGTGTGTCAGGGGGTGGAGCTGGCAGGGTCGGGTTGCGGTAATATTCCCGGCTAGGTGCCGAGAGATTTCTTAACGGCATGTCCAGAGATAAGTTTTCGTCAACTTTAATTTTAGATACACATTAGGTACCTACTCAAGATAATGCACACCCAACAAACGGAACTTAAAAAAACAACAACAACAAAAAAAAACCCCAACAACCCTATATTCATACGTCAGCATTTGGAATATCAAATCTATCGGGTCAGTGTGTTGAATTAATTCATGTTATAAAGTGTTTCCCATGCGTTGTTGAAAAAAGAAGATTTAGCCCTCAACGTACTCCTGGGAGTGATTTAAATCAAGTTGCCAAAAACAATACGAAACTGCCGTTCTATAATGTTTAAAAACTAATTACCTTGAGAAATCCCATTTCGTGTTTCTGTAATGAGGCAGTAGTTAATGAAGTCCGAGTGACTCGGTCGGCTCAGTAATTGTTGTGCATGTGTTATAGAGAAGCAACACCTTTGATAGTATCCGATCATCAACTATTGTCAAAATGTGTTAGGCTGAGAGGAGACACCGTGTACTGAAACCTTCTGTTGGACCAGTTGATGGTTAGGCGTGTTGGCAGTGCAAATACTGGAGCCACAATTGTCTGTTGTCTAGGTTCGGAACTTATGGTGAGTTACATTTGAATTCACTTTTATTTTTTCCCGCTCATTGAAACACCATTTTAAAGGTCGTAAACAAAATGGCTCTGCTTATGTGAGTCTCATGAACTGCTATAAAGTGAGTTTTGGTGTAACTGCCAGAACCTGCTAAAATGACACATGGCTGTTCACTCAAAAAAGTAAACTTTTTGAAAAATATTTTAAATCTTGCAGATTTTCATAGGCGAATATTTTTTTCTTCACACATAAATTTTTTTTTTCTTTCCTCACACAGGCAATGATTGTTTTTTACCCACACAAAAAAAACAAATTTTTTACTGTCACTTACAAAAACAAACACATTTTTTTTACTCACACAGTTTTAAAACTAATGAGCTAAAACAATGATTATATCCGTGGCGTACACTGTATCTCAAGCCAATTTGTAAACCTTTCTCATATGATGCAAAATCCTATGGTAAAGTTAGTTCATTGTTTGCCAGCCTCTGCAAGTTCATTGTATGGCAGCCTCTGCAAGTTCATCGTATGGCAGCCTCTGCAAGTTCATTGTATGGCAGCCTCTGCAAGTTCATTGTATGGCAGCTGCTGCTAGTTAAAAGCAAGCAAGGGACAGCAAAACAAACAAATGCTGAGAATTTCAGTTTTGTTTCGCTAAACTATGGAACAATTTCTCATTTTCTGTACTGAGATTGCTAAGTTCTTTCGGACTTTTACGGAAAGTAATTTGATGTCAACATTTTTTAAGGACTGTCCGTAAATTAACGAAGTCTGACAACCTCACCAAGACCCATTGGATCTATCATGGGATTGTTGACCAAGACTTTTTGATGTGTCATAAGACATTGTCTGTCCTAGACACCTTAGAGTATCATATATTGACGGCCAAAAGGCACGTTAGATCAGTGCTGTCTAACCATTTTTACTCCACGGGGGCCAACAAAAATTTTTTCCCATGAAGCCGACGGCCGCACATGACATCGCAAAAATATTTTTTTTAAAAATAGTTTGTTTTTAATTGAAAACTATTCCCATTATTAATACTTTTTACCTTAACATATATCAGTTAACAGTTAGCATTATTGGCTCATCAGTAAGTTAGCATTATTGGCTCATCAATAAGTTAGCATTATTGGCTCATCAATAAGTTAGCATTATTGGCTCAACAATAAGTTAGCATTATTGGCTCATCAATAAGTCAGCATTATTGGCTCATCAATAAGTTAGCATTATTGGCTCATCAATAAGTTAGCATTTTTGGTTCATCAATAAGTTAGCATTATTGGCTCATCTGTAAGTTATCATTATCGGCTCATCAGTAAATTAGCATTATTGGATCATCAATAAGTTAGCATTATTGGATCATCAATAAGTTAGCATTATTGGCTCATCTTTAAGTTATCATCATTGGCTCATCGGTAAGTTAGCATTATTGGCTCATCAGTAAGTTAGCATTATTGGCTCATCTATAAGTTAGCTTTATTGGCTCATCACTAAGTTAGCATTATTGGATCATCAATGAGTTAGCATTATTAGTAATGTTCTTAGTTTGAGGAAATGTACAATAGCCCTTGCCCTCTTTACATTTTCTAAATGTTGACCAGTCAAAGTGCCACGTTCATTTGGACTTGACGTTGGTCATTACTGAGCATCCCGCTTCACCGACGTAGGTGCTTCCAAAAAACAGGGTCAAAATTATGCTGTAACATTTTCGCTATTTGTGCAAATTCATCAGAAGAAACATGACGCCATCCAGCAATCATTTGGCCAGGCATTCTTATGTTTGTTTAGGGGAAACAAAGTACTTTCAAGAATCGTTCATACTGTTCCTCACAATTCCTCCGCGACTCATTAGCACTAACTACAAATAATAGCAGATTGTATCCTCCTTCATACTAAGTCTCATACTCAAATATGGTACCATAAATAATAAAAACCATTAATGGCGCATACTGCCCCCTCCACCATAATCATTAGCGATACCTTGAGTACCCCAGCTCCAATCTAGATTACTCTGACCCGAAGGCTTTCCTGTCATGTTATCATCATCCTACAAAGTGCAGTCGTATACACGCGGTGCTCGTCTATCTTCCATCTAACTTGACCCCGATGGGGAGGGCATAGATGGTGAAATAGCTTCACATCAAGTTACTTTTGGTCCCGCAATTCATCTTTACCAAGAAATAGCTACACATCAAGTTACTTTTGGTCCCGCAATTCATCTTTACCAAGAAATAGCTACACATCAAGTTACTTTTGGTCCCGCAATTCATCTTTACCAAGAAATAGCTACACATCAAGTTACTTTTGGTCCCGCAATTCATCTTTACCAAGAAATAGCTACACATCAAGTTACTTTTGGTCCCGCAATTCATCTTTACCAAGAAATAGCTACACATCAAGTTACTTTTGGTCCCGCAATTCATCTTTACCAAGAAATAGCTACACATCAAGTTACTTTTGGTCCCGCAATTCATCTTTACCAAGAAATAGCTACACATCAAGTTACTTTTGGTCCCGCAATTCATCTTTACCAAGAAATAGCCACACATCAAGTTACTTTTGGTCCCGCAATTCATCTTTACCAAGAAATAGCTACACATCAAGTTACTTTTGGTCCCGCAATTCATCTTTACCAAGAAATAGCTACACATCAAGTTACTTTCGGTCCCGCAATTCATCTTTACCAAGAAATAGCTACACATCAAGTTACTTTTGGTCCCGCAATTCATCTTTACCAAGAAATAGCTACACATCAAGTTACTTTTGGTCCCAGAATTCATCTTTACCAAGAAATAGCTACACATCAAGTTACTTTTGGGCCCGCAATTCATCTTTACCAAGAAATAGCTACACATCAAGTTACTTTTGGTCCCGCAATTCATCTTTACCAAGAAAAAGCTTCACATCAAGTTACTTTTGGGCCCGCAATTCATCTTTCCCAACGCGGTTGGCAATTATAGGCGATACCCTGTGACGATTCCCCGGTAGAAGCAACAGAAAGAAGGAGAAAATAGTATCCGATTAAATGCCACCCAATATTCCGGAATGGTTGCTAAATTTACCGCTAATTCTCAAGCCATCCCACTCCTGAGCTTTTGTGACCTCCCTCCCTCTTTCTTTCCTATGTTATAACTTATCCTGTGTTCTGACATGATCTTTGAACAATACTTAATTAAAGAATGTTTGAAAATACATTCAACTTAATTTTTTAATTTTTTTTTTTACATACATCATTAAAATTTCTCAAGATATGGCGGGCCATTTCAAATCATTTTGCAGCCCACGGGCCGAGGGTTGGGCAGCCCACGGGCAGAGGGTTGGGCAGCCCACGTGCCGAGGGTTGGGCAGCGCTGCCTCAGAAATTGACGGCCCAAGACACCTTGGATTTAGGATATAGCATGAGTTATTGACGGCCCAAGACACCTTGGCTAAGTGCACCGAGCTTATTGGAGCATTGCTCTGCATAAATGATTACGTTGCCATCACTACACGCTACACATTGACATGTACCAAATATCGGATTGGAAAACATGGGGTCATAAGGATCTTACGTAACCGAAATACTGAGCTGGGTTTCCTTTGCCTTAACGGGGCAGCTTTTTCGAGTCCAATCGTTTAAACTGCCATTTTTAGGGTTGTATGATTTGTAATAACTCTGCTATATATGGAGATAGTCTCCCACTGGCCACCGTTGCTGTACATGGAGATAGTCTTCCACTGGCCACCGTTGCTGTATATGGAGATAGTCTTCCACTGGCCACCGTTGCTGTACATGGAGATAGTCTCCCACTGGCCACCGTTGCTGTACATGGAGATAGTCTCCCCCAGCCACCGTTGCTGTACATGGGGATAGTCTCTCCCACCCACCGTTGCTGTACATGGAGTTAGTCTCCCACAGGCCACCGTTGCTGTACATGGGGATAGTCTCTCCCACCCAACGTTGCTGTACATGGAGTTAGTCTCCCACAGGCCACCGCTGCTGTACATGAAGATAGTCTCCCCCAGGCCACCGTTGCTGTACATGGGGCTAGTCTCTCCCACCCACCGTTGCTGTCCATGGGCATAGTCTCCCACAGGCCAC
>CAXITT010000648.1:204888-276589 GCA_964033795.1 Lymnaea stagnalis | reverse complement strand
CCACCCCCCTCAGTCCCCCCCACTCAGTCCCCCCCACTCAGTCCACCCCACTTAGTCCACCCCATTCCCTCCCTCCACCCCACTCAGTCCACCCCATTCCCTCCCTCCACCCATTCGCTCCCTCCACCCATTCGCTCCCTCCACCCATTCCCTCCCTCAACCCCACTCCCTCAGCACCTCTTCATCGGCACCGTGTCCACACACTGGCCTTCTCTCACTCTTGTTAAATCATGACGCGTTTTTTTGGTCACGCTTGAATGCACTGACTTTTTATTACAGTTTTATTGAAAGGTAAAAAAAAAAGAAGAAAAAAAAGGCCTTTCAGTGGCGGCCTACCACTGGTTGGAATGGGCCATTCAGGCCTTCAATATCCTCCCTGTACTATTGCCAACAACACAACAACACCCAACTTGTTGACATGAAACTACCTCTACCTATATTTCAAGGGGTTGGCATTTTTAACAGACTGATTTGCAAACTGAAGAGGAGGTTATGCTATCATATTGATTTCAAGTCTCTAGATCTCTTTCTGACCCCTATCCCAGGGATCCAAGGTTCACACTTCTGGTTGTTGTAAGGTTTAACACACTGTTGTGTACCTATTTTATGATACATATTATTTTTGTACAAATCTAAACTTACCTTGTTCAACTATTTTTCAACTTTAAAAAATTGTTTCCTTTTAGTTACAGCATTATTTAATCAAATGACCAAAGTATTGTTCTATTAGTTGTTAGTTTGAGAGGGGATGGGTGCTAAAAAGGGTTTGGGTGCTGTAGAGGGGATGGGTGCTATAGAGGGTTTGGGTGCTATAGAGGGTTTGAGCTATATGGAGTGTTTGGGTGCTAAAGAGGGTTTGGGTACTATAGAGGGTTTGGGTGCTAAAGAGGGTTTGGGTACTATAGAGGGGATGGGTGCTATAGAGCTTGAGTGATTGAAAACTTAAAAGAAATGTATTTTTTGTTCCTTAACGGAGCTTTACTTATTCACCCATTCATTTATCAGTAATTTTAATTTTATTATTGACATATGGGACCCATGCGCATTTCTTTATTAAAAAATATTTTTTTTTTCTCTGAGCATGTAATCTTGTAGTCATGAAATTATCATAAACTTTTTATTCTGAGCTTGTAATCTTCTGCGATGAAATTATCATACCCTTTTTATGAGTGACAAGATGTTCTTCTGCTCTACACGTTCGGATCATTAATGGTTGTCACATTTCCCCCACAGATCCTCGATGTGATGGCTACCCACTACTGGATTCTCCTGATAAAATGTTTGTCCTGATAGGGCTCTACCTTTTGGCGGTGTGGCAAGGACCGAAATGGATGGTCCCTTACAAACCATGGGACTTAAAGAATACCATCATTGTGTACAACTTTGCCATGGTGCTGCTCTCTTCTTACATCTCGTTGGCTGTAAGTCATTGGCTCTTACAAGTCAATCCCTATTCAATGCAATAATGTACTTGTCAATCTCAGTTTAAAGCAATACTTATAATAATAGTAATAATGTTAATCCTAATTCAGTGATATAATTTACATGCTAGTATTAAAATTTAAAGTGGTTTTCATCCTATTTTTATTATAGATTAATAAGACAGGGGTGTACCTTGACTAAACGCTGCACCGCACCCCCACCAACCCACCCAAAAAAAGAAACAACACCCCCCCCCTACATATATTATAAAATGTGAAATATAAATCCCCAAAGTTTCCACCGAGATTTGCTACTCTAACCAGAAATGGAGTTTCTCATAATTCTTCTGTTCCTTGAAACATAGCTGACAACTAAAATGGTCCACTGTAGCTAATCACAGGGATTTCCTATCTTTGATAGCCCACCCCTCTGGTACTAAAGTACATGACATAGGCAGCCAGATATCAATGACATGAGCTGTAAAATATGAGCGTGTCGTTCACAAGGCCAATTGGGCATTGTCATGAGTTCTTCAAGTCTCTCATGTTAATTTATTGTATATGCTTCTCACAATTTTTATTTTATTGTGTGTGTCATTCTTCAAACCATAGCACTGACTTATCATTGTGTGTGTCGCACTTTAACAATAGCACTGACTTATCATTGTGTGTGTCGCACTTAAACAATAGTATTGAATTATCATTGTGTGTTTCAAACTTCAAACAATAGTACTGAATTATCATTGTGTTGGTTGCACTTAAACAATAGTATTGAATTATCATTGTGTGTGTCACACTTCTAACAATAGCACCGACTTATCATTGTGTGTGTCACACTTAAACAATAGCACTGACATATCATTGTGTGTGTCACACTTCAAACAATAGCACTGACTTATCATTGTGTGGGTTGCACTTAAACAATAGCACTGACTTATCATTGTGTGGGTTGCACTTAAACAATAGTATTGAATTATCATTGTGTGGTTGCACTTAAACAATAGTATTGAATTATAATTGTGTGTCACACTTCAAACAATAGCACCGACTTATCATTGTATGTGTCACACTTCAAACAATAGCACCGACTTATCATTGTGTGTCACACTTCAAACAATAGCACCGACTTATCATTGTATGTGTCACACTTCAAACAATAGCACCGACTTATCATTGTGTGTGTTGCACTTTAAACGATAGTACTGACTTATCGTTCTTTGTGTTTCACTTCAAACAATTACACTGACTTATCATTGTGTGTGTTAGCTGAAAAAAGTGTGCTCATTAACTTTCATGATCACCTGTAGCTTTAATCTTTAATTATCTTTCTCAGTCCTTATATGGAATCTACCGTGCTGGTGGCTACTCCATTTTCTGTGATGGAATGGACAAGTATCAGTTTAATGATGACAGTGGTCTGGTAAGGAGTTTAATTTTACAAATATATATCAACATCACTTTACTTTCATCACCAGCAGGCACTTATTAAACGCACTCATCTTTGCTCATTTTCATGACAAATTTGAGTTTAATATTTAAATCATATTCATACTAATGTATATTATATATTAATTTGATTGTCACATAACGAAATATTAAAAGCTTTTGTACCTAAATTTGATAGAGGGGATATTAGAAAAAAAATCGTTATAAAAAAAGTTACATATAATACTTCTTGTCATGAAAATGACATCTTTAAAGTAAAAGTTAAAGAAAGCAAATCTATTCTAGTGAGAATTTATGATATTTTCAAATAAATATACTTTTCTCTTTTTTTTTAATTTCAGAAATATTACGTAAGTATTAATTAAAATATGTCTAAGAATTTTATCCCACCATTACATATTAAAAATTATATTGGTGTTTAATTATTATATTTGATTAACATTTGATACCGATAGGCTAAAAAGATTTCAACCAAGAAATATTTTAGGTACATTTATCAAGATTATAACTAATGCCTGATCCTATATATGCTAAAATGTCAAATTCTAAATCGAAGCCCTACTTTAGTCATAACTTTTTTTTTCTAATAAGATTGGAATGCTCTTCTGGGTAGAAGACTTTTGTTGCCATCTAGTGATGCCTTGATTTACGTACACAATATAGAACTTAACCCTCTTGAGGCGGAGCCTTTTTTACTGTCTGTGCCAAAAAGATGGAGCCCTTTTCTCAAGCCCTGCACTCATTTCCTAAAATATTATAAAAAAATAAATTAATACTTTACAAATATAAAACTATATATATTCTTGTAGTGAATTGAATAAACTAATACAATCTTAAAGAATCAAACTGAAATCTCAACATTTATGCAATTGAGATTTCCTGATTTGCATAATTTATGCATGCAATTTTAAAAAACTTAAAATAAAAATGTCTTATTTGCAGAACTATGTTAAATTTTATGACTGTTGAAGCCTACATAAGTCCTAAACCATATTTGAATAAGATTTAGTGTGAAAAACTGCGTAAAATATTCCTCTGGGTATATTATTCCTTTTGGCATATTTCAAGGTCACATTTTTTAAAGCATTTATGGGGGTCGCTAGGTCCCAAATTTTTTTATATATAAAAAGACAAAAAATAAAAAACTATCAATAAAACTGCCATTTAAATGGCGAGATAAGCAAGAAATGCTTGACGAAATCTGATTAGCTGGTACGAATACAGCCAGCCAATCTCTAGGCTTTTAATATTGGGGCAATAGATCAGCTTTCATCTTTTTCGCCATAAGACCATGGGCCTATAGATGACCTTTGTCTTTTTCGCCAAACAAGTCAGGGTCCATAGATGGGCCTTTTGTCTTTTTCGCAATAGCACCCTGGGCATATAGATCGGCTTTCTCAAGAAGGTCAATTAAGGAGAAATTTTTTGGAACTGAATGTATGGTAGCAGTAACAAAACATTTTGTCTTACATACCATAAATCCATTATCCTTGGATTATAATTTAATTTTAATTATACTTGCAGAAAAATAATGAGTTAAAAGTAGTCCTCATTTTCCCCCATTAAATAAAATTGTTTAAATTTGTTCTCTCTTAGTATGTGTCTGTTGGCTGGTTATTCTTTATATCTAAGCTGATTGAGTTCCTAGACACGGTAGGTGCTTAAAAACACTTATAGAAAATCTGTCATTAAATTATCATTATTAGTTTTTAGCTGTTTATAACTCATTTTATATAACGTAGCATCTAAATATATTACTTGCCTTTACATTAAGTTATATAATGACCACTGTTGGCGTTTGATTACAAATAAAGTATTAGATTGTATAAGAGTAGATTGTGTAAGAACATATTGTGTAAGAGCTTAAACAACTGCTCTGTTGGTCATTTACTGACCACTAACTAAGAGATGGTCTGTAGGAATTAAAGATCTTTTATTCTGAGTTATGTGGTAAATTTGTATGAATGTAACATTATCAGGAGCTAAAAACATGAACAAAATGATCAAAATTATTTTATCTTATAGTAGTTTGTACTGGTAGCTTGTTTATTTCCATCTAATATAGCTTTACAAAGGAAAATGGCGATGCATTGTAAGAATTACAGAAAAAATTATGCATGTATCAAACTGTCCAAACTCTTCTAGACACCAGTTATCTGATATTTTTAGTCTTTGCTCATCTTGTGAGCTCTGTAATAATGGATGTTTATCTACACTGTGAAAAATTATGTTAACTGTAAATAAAACATGCAATATTCAGTGGATGGTGCTTTATTTCTCCCTCTGATTGTTTCAGATTTTTTTTGTACTTCGCAAGAAAAACAGTCAGATAACATTTCTGCATGTGTACCATCACGCAACAATGACAGTGTTTACGTGGCTGGGGGTCAAGTTTCTACCTGGGGGAACAAGTAAGTACATTTAATTTTTTTTTTTTTTTAAATAATTTTTCCCCCCCATAATATAATGATACAAATCCATGGTTATAATCTATTCTTTTATGAATAAAAATGTATTCATCTGTTATAAATGCACTTTTTTGTGCAATTACTAATAAATATGTACAAAATGTAGATAGCTAAATATATCAACTGGTATGAGATAAGATATATCTATTGCTTCTAATGTTGTCATTTAGTATTGATAAAATGGTTTTAATATGGAGCTTTCAAATATTGATCAATTTCTTTAATCATGGACATATTTTTCCTTGTCATGGACATTTGAATGATTTTCTATTGAACTATTAAATTGTGGAATATTCTCACATATTTCATCAATATTTTTCTCTGTTACATGTTTAACTTTGTTTTGCATCTTCACTACCTATAGCAGAAAGATTCAATATAATAAATTGTCTTTTTTTTTTAATGTATCCCCACAGACGTAATTTATCCCTTAATAAACAGCTTCATCCATGCTGTCATGTACACATATTATGGACTGTCTGCCTTTGGGCCTGGCATGAGGAAATATTTGTGGTGGAAAAAATATCTCACCAAGATGCAAATAGTGAGTCATTTATTGAATATGTTAGTGAAATGGTCGGCAAAATGGCGGTGGTGCAGCTCTTTATGGGACTCTTTAGCGACCTGAGTGCGGCTCGATCAGTCAGACAAAATCGGTTTTGACTCCGAAAAACATGGTTCTTGACAAGAAATTTGGCTCTCAAAATTTTTTTCATCATCCTGCTGCTGATTTTTGGCTCTTTTGACTAATGAGTTTGCCGACCCCTGTGTTAGTCAATTAGAATCAGGGGAATCCTGCTATAATGCAAATTAGGATTTAGCGCTGTCATGTCATGGCTCTCAAAATTTCATATATTCATTCACATTTGAAATTTTCTTTCATAGTATGCGGGGAAAAAAAAGATTATAAAATTTTTAAAAAATATAGTCTTATATGACAATCACAAATCCACTACAAGTAAAACGAGTACCTTCTACACCACACAGCTCACTTACTTCAAAAGATACAAACATCTGTTTTTAAATATAATTTATCTTACTCCCTTTATTAAATCCAAACAGCTGTGCATGTAACCTGGCACTTCATCAATGCTACCTCACTATAAATGTCACCTGATTTTTATAGACCTCAGCTATTGCATTATTGCAGAGTTCCTCTGCATATATTATTGTATGAAAATCAATGAATTCAGACATTTTTTCCTACTCAAATCATTATCTTCCTAACGTTCAATGGTATTTTATGAAATTGATATTAATGTAATATTTTTTCTGACATATTAAAGTATTGATTATCCATTATAAGCAAATCACATGATCAGTCTGTTAAATTTCACACCATGAAAATTATTTGTGGTTATGTACCTAATATTATAATATAATTCCTGATTTAATCTGTCTGCATCTCTCTCATTGTTTACCATCTTGCGCTTGATCAGGTACACACATTGTTTACCATCTTGCGCTTGATCAGGTACACACATTGTTTACCATCTTGACCTTGTACACACCAACTCCACACAAAAGAACTTTAAAACTAGCATGGTGCCAGTACACATAAATACCCTAATAAAAAGGCACCACAATACCCAATGAAAACAGTATCAGTAACTGTCACTACTCACTCTCCTTAGAGTAAATACACTAATGATTTGTGGATGTATTGAGGGCCATCTGGGATTGTTATTATATATTACAGCTACACCTCTTCCTGTTTTCTTTGTTACACACACCATGTGGTAGCTTTGCCCAACCCAGTAAAAATATAATTCATTAGAAATGTAGATTATTTTATACCAGTAGGTCTACTTATTCCACAGTTTGTTAAAATGATTATGAATTACTTTATTGACTTGTATTATTGAACGTATTAACATTGGTTTTCCCCCCAGAGCCAGTTTGTCATCTTCCTGTCCCAAGGGGTCCTCAATGCTATGTATGACTGTCCGTTCTCCAAGGCATTTGTCTATGCCGTCTTCATCTACACCTTCACCATTCTCTTGCTGTTCATCAACTTTTATGTAAGAGCTTACGTTCAATCACCGAGACCAGCTAAACCTGGGACAGTTGAAACAAATGGTCACATAGTCCATAATGGAGAGCCTGGCAAGAATGGAGACCTTGGCAAGAATGGAGACATAACCAAGCATAGAAACATGGGCAGAAATGGAAACGGCAATAAAAATGGAGCTACTAAAAAACTCAACTAGCTCATTGGACTATTATGTTTAAATATCAATTATTTAATTTGTTTATTTTTGTCTAAATCTAAAAAAAAGTATTTATTTGAATATTAATTGTACCTTTCAAAGACATCTATACAATTCTTCTATTGTGTGTGTAAGCAGACACTGGTCACTCACTAGCTGGCTACTTTTGATATCTAGCCGGCTGGTTTTTGCGGTGCTATATGTGGGAAAACTTGTAAAAGAAGTTTTTAAACATAATTAGCTTACCATATTAAAATAAAAGGACTTATCTTAATGAAATGATGATGTTTTCAACAATGACCTTGAAATTTTCATCATGTTGAAAAAACAGCAACTCTGTTTGTGTGTAGGGTATGGTTGTTAGAAAGATGATGTGATGTTAGCAGAAAGTCAGGACACAGACAGCTGATTTGATGTTAACAGAAAGTGTCCGGGACACTGGCAGATGATTTCATTTTAACAAAGGGTCTTATAGTTAGTGATTAGTTTCTAGGCTGTAAACATGTTAGTTACATAAACTTTCTCTTATTTTGTTTTAGCATTGAAATAAATAATGCTGGCTGCAAGAGTGAATATTCGAATGATATTAATCTTATGAAGATGGATGCATTTGTGTGCTTTTTGGACTAATGAAATGGAAATGATTGTTTTTGAACTTTTTGTTCTCTGAACATTCTCTGGTGTATTTGTGAATGGTGAGGGAGTATGCTTAAAAATAATCTTATTATCTCCATGTGAAGGTAAAGAAATATTTTATTTTAATGAACTGTTGCTGCTCCTAAGGTTGAGTGAAAATTCCGAGACACTGATCAGTGTAACATTCCATTGAAATGTGTTCTGTTTAAAACCTTGCCTAAGTTTGTTTGCTCACCACCATCAGTCAGATCTGCTATGACTTGAGCTGAGGGCAACAGGTCGGCACAATGAGCAGTCCGTATGCCCATCAATCCATCATTAGGTTTTTTTTGATGACGTCCTCTGATGATGCGATGACGTCAGGTGGTATCGCAATAGTTTTAGTGTCCGATACATCCCACTTACATCTCAGCTTAGCTTGGACACCATAGACATTTTCCTACATTTGTCAATTTTCTTCCAGAGTTACTAAAAATATGTACAGAAATTTATTGTCATATTTGAATTTCTATTGCTATGAAAACTTTTGCCTTGTTATTATTGTATATTAAAATCCTTCAGAACATTGTTATATATTGATAATATCACATCTGTTAAAGATTTCCTTTGATGGAGATAAAGAATTTTTTGACAAACAGTAAATGGTTTAAACTGGGGGTCCTCAAACTTTTTCATCAGGGTGCCGGTTCAGTGCCCTTTTAACTCTTGGGGCTGGTTTAACCTCTCTCTGACAATGTTTAGGGCAGACCATGGTTTTAAAATAATATGAATGAATTCCTATGCCCATGGCACTTTTATTATAAGTGGAAAAAACAACATTAAGTTATTATTTCATTGGGAAGTATGGGCCTGCTGTTTGGCCATATAGATGGTAAACATCCTTTTCCATATTCCTCCCTTTACCCTCAGGTGCCCATAAGGTGGCTAGGTGGGGTGGGGGGTGGGTTAAGGACACCTGGTGGGCTGCATGTGGTCGGACGGCCACAGTTTGAGGACCCATGGCTCAAAATGTGTAATTTCCTTAAAAATTTACAAAAAGCTTTAATAACATATTTGTTAAAGAACTGTTTAAAGGTTTGACAAAAAACTTTTATAACGCATAAGTTTTTGAACTGGGTAAAGAATCAACAAAAACTTTAACGTTTTTGCTAAGAACTGGGTAAAGATTTGACAAAGCTCTTAAAAGGGTAAATATGAATGTTAGTATTGTGGTAAAGGCATATTCATAAATGGTACTGGGTACCTTACTATGGACTAGAATTGGATGAATTGAATCAAGTAGAATGAAGAAGATAATATGAACATATTTTATTTTATGAATTTATCTGTGAATGTTGACAGTAGACTTGCAAGATCGTATAAGGTTCCAAAGCATAGATACATCATGTCAACCCTGATAGATCCATGATGTCAACCCTGAAAGGGGTTGTCACTGTTAGATATACATAAATACAAATAATAACTGAATTGTATCTATTTTAAAACACAAAATATAGGTCACTCACAATGTTAACCTACTACAATGTTGGTGGGTAAATTGTTAACTTATCCACACCTGTGAAAGCTGTGCGACCATGGAGCAACTGTCTTGTAACGTGCGTTAATGAAGCTAGATTTAACGATTTAAGGTTTAACGATTTAAGATTTAACGTTCCATGTCATTTTATGTTATGCAATAATCCAAAGTGACCTTGCCTATGTAATGCTGGAGGATTCCTCTTTTTATATAAGCCTTAAGTAAGGTCTTCATTAGCATGGGAAGTTGGTGATCTCTTGATTTTTGGGGATGAATGCCTTGAGTTTATTTGGACATTATTTTCATAATAGCCAGTAACTGAATTATGTTGTTTGACCATTTTGTTGTTTTAACTAAATGAAATGTCCAGTTCCAACTGTTGTGTACATGCCACTTGTTTGACATGTCCAGTTATAACTGTTGAGTACATGCAACTTGAATGACACGACCAGTTCTGTTGTGCACATGTCACTTGTAAAAATTGTAATGCTATAATAGGTGTCCCAGATCACTGGCTCTTGAGCTACCTTCAGAGCAGACCTTTATATTACAATTATAATATTTGTACCAATAAATTTAAGGGGAAAAAAACAAAAGAAATAGAACATGGGTAAGTAGTTTCCCTTGTTTTGATTTGTTTTTTATACTTTCACGTCTAGGTGTATAGAGGTGGTCTGATACAAATGTGAATGTAAATTTTTATAAAAGAAAAAAAAAGGACATTCCGAAGAATGGATTTAATGATCTGCTTTTAGATTAAAAATAAAATTTCAGACCAGTAAAACATAGTGATGGTGGCACTGATTGGACTACATGTTTACTATATCTATAAGGGACCTTGCTAGAGTGTATAGTGACCCTTTCTATAGTGTGTAGTACTTGTGATCAATGAGACCAACACATAGCTGTGTTATTTGATGTGTACAAACAATATGCTGGTATCATACAGATGTTTGTATGTTACAGCTGCTGAGCATTTCATCACTGTAGTTCAGTTTGATGGAACTGTCTTACTCTCAGTGCCAATTAGTCACAACACTCAGTTTGATGGAACTGTCTTACTCTCAGTGCCAATTAGTCACAACACTCAGATTGATGGAACTGTCCTACTCCCAGTGCCAAACACTCAGTTTGATGGAACTGACCTGGCCACATAATTAAATCCATTGTTGCTGATGTGTGTGTTGAACAATATGTGTAGAGTGGTGTCTATTCTACAGCCATGATAACTGACTCCATGTGATACACATCCTAGATGCTGTTAGTAAATTTGCTGCAGGTACAATTGTCTTAAATCTGTGTTTTCAAATGTTTTCAAGTCGTTGACCCTATCGATATAGAGATAGCTAAATTTAATTTGGATGCAACTTAGGTTGTCCCTCAATCCCCTCAAGTCCTTAAACTTTACAGTGCCTTAATGAGGCAACCGCCTGAACTTTGGTGGGGGAGTGGGGGGAGTTGGGTTGTGTGTACCATCCACTACCAAGCACACTGTTGTGAATGATGAATCATAGATGAGTTGAAAGAATGTTTAGATTTATCACATGTTTTAAATAAACATTCCATTTTTATCAAACTTGTTTTTTTTTTTTTTATAAAGTTTTTTTATTGACCACCCTATTATTGACCACTCTATTATTGACCACTCTATTTGTATGGACATTTTTTAAAAAGCTATTTTTTTGTGAATGATGAATAATAGATGAGTTGAAAGTATGTTTATATTTATTTCATGTTTTTAATAAACATTCCATTTTTATCAAACTTGTTTTTTTTTTTTTTATAAAGTTTTTCTATTGACCACCCTATTATTGACCACTCTATTATTGACCACTCTATTTGTATGGACATTTTTTAAAAAGCTATTTTCGCTGCTTGTTAATTCAAGGAATTGTTATTTGTGCAAAACGAAATCAGATGTCATCACAGCTTTGTATAGAAAACTGGATAACTACTGTAATACCTGAGTTATTTCAGGCAATCCTCGCACACAAATCTATGGATTGATCCATGAAAGTTTTGTTTGCCTTTTATATAATAACCACCTGGTTTTTGCCTTTGTTATGCAGACTTATAAAAATGCGGTTCTGAAAGTTGATTACTCCTATAACCTTAGATTGAAGTATGGCTTTTCAACCTGGTAAGAGTCAAGTTAATGCTTAGACTTACAATTATAATCAATCTGTAGGCAACTTTAACTTCCAGCACCATTCTATAGTGTTTTTTTGTGTCTTTTTTAATAATAAAATGTACCGATTGTCAATATCTGAACTACTGTCTCTTTATTACATGTTATGAAAATGTTGGTTTGTATGGTGAATGCATGTAGTGTTTACCTACCTATTAACAACAATTGATAGAACACTGTCTATGTTATACTTGTCATTATAACATGTCCATGTCACTGCATAGCACCAAACATATTCTCTAAATAATTAGTGGCTAGAATCATGTCATTGATTTATAAATAAGATTGAGCTAGTGCAGTGGTGGGCAAATCGTGGCTCGCGAGCCGCGGCTCTTTAAGGACCTGAGTGCGGCTGGACTATTTGGCTGAAAATTGGTTTTGACTCCAAAAACATGGCTCTTGACATTGACAGGCTCTAGAAAAGAAATTTGGCTCTCAAAACTTTTTTACCTACCCTGCTGCTGATTTTTGGCTCTTTTAAATAATCTAGTGTATCCATGAAACACTAAAGAAAGGAATTGATTTAAATACGTTATGATTCTTAAAAACATTGATAGTGAATTTCTATTATTTCGCGGAAATGGAATAAATTTAAATGCGCAAAAATAAAATTTAATCCGGTTTTATTTTTACTATATGTTAAGGTATTATTATTACAAATTACAAATACATTTAAAATAAAAATTAAATAACCATTTTAAGCTTTTTATCCAAATTTGAAAGTGAAGATATTTTTTTAAATCCATAAATTATGATCTAAGAATTATTTTTATAAAATCATCACCTTTATCGGGAAAACCCACATATCTGTTGATGTTTTAGTGCGTTTTTAATGTGTTGTTGATTTTTTAAAATTAAATTAAAATTCACCTATACTATATGGAAATGTCTTCAAACAATATCAAATTAATATTTTCGACTGAACTCGAAGTAAAATTATATTAATTTCAAAAGAGCAAAATTTTAACTTGCGACTAAAAATCTTTAAGTTTTTTTTTATTTAATTACCATGAGTGAACACACTGATAATGTATTTTACCCTTTTAAAATGTATAATTAATAGATATAATTGATTGATTTTTAAATTGTTCATAAAACACAACAACTTTTAACTCTGTACTATTAGCATTAATAAGTTTTTACTTATCTTTCATTCCAAAAATATACTTTTATCAAATTTTTAAAGCAATAAACGTTTAAAAATACATTTACTAAGAAAATGCCATCTAAGTCTAAATCAAGTAGTACAGCAAAACGTAATAGCCAAATAGCAATAGCACTCACCAATTCACTTATCACTCATCCAAATAAGAAAAAACAAAAAGAAGATGCAATTGGTTCATTTTGATCTCTCTATCTAAAGACCATTTAGGTGACAGATTTGAACTTTGGTGTAGTTTTTAATGTTAAAATAAATAACCATAATATTTAAAATTCAAGGTATTATGTGTAGAATTATATATATTTTTTAGAAAATATAAAACAGTGTATGTAAAAGGGATCTGGGACTTCAGAATTTTAATTAAGTGCAGTGATGTGCAAAAAATGTGTTGTTGTGTACGTAGGGGGCTAACATCCTGTGTATGACTTTATTAATTTTTATTAAAGTCTGGGTCAAATTTGATACTTTCATTTTGACCCAGGCAGCAAAAGATACGCCTCAGAAAAAAGGGATGAATTTGTTAAATAAATAACCTTCTTAGGTATATATATAATGGAGGATACGGATAGGAAATAGGGTATGTACTTTTTTACGTGGATGATAATTTTTTAAAATCTAATGATATTACAGTTGTGAAAAATAGATGTTACATACTCCTTTTACAAATAAACATATGTTAATTTATGTTCAATCAATGGCGTTAACAAAACGTGGGTACATTTACATAACTATACCCATGAATATCAAAACCCAATCATTTTACACATGTGAAAATTTAATCTTAAAAATAGAGCCATATTTTTTTATTTACAGTTCATGAGCGTAAACAAAATAGGCTAGAGATGGGTTAAGATTTCTTTCAAAAAATGAAAATATTTTTTTCTTTTTACTTTGGGAAAAGTAAAATGAATGTATATTTTAATGAGATAAATATTTCTTTAAAAAAAAAAAAAACCCTAGAAAATTAAAAAAACATAAAAAAAGTAAAGGGATTCCCCTTTAGATACATTTTTTTTTTTTTCGATTTTCTGATAATTATAGTATAAAAACAAGGCAAAAGTTCGGTTAAATCTGTAATGAAGATATCAATCTATCAAATTCCGTTAATATAAAATATATTTAACATGGTATATAGAGTTTTGTTTTAAATTTAAAATTATGTTTTTCACAATTTTTAGTTCAGGGGCATGAAAAGAGGTAGGTTAGGCCCAACATTTAACAATTTAATAACACCTTACCGGTACATCTAAAGTATTTCTGTAATTTCTCTGGCATAGAAATAAGCCGACAATGAACTCCTTTAGTTAAAATAATGATAGAAATATCATTTAGATTTGGTAATTTAAGGTCATGTTTAGATTTGTAAAAAATTTAGTTTAGGGGCGCGAATAGGGGTAGGCTAGGCGTATAATATATGGCAGAAAAATACTTAATGATGTAAGAAATGTAAACATCATTACACAGTTACTTCGTGTGTAAAAGGGTCACAGTTAATAAGACATGAGATGTTTATTTATTTATTTATTTAGGCATATTTTAGTAATTTGTCATTGTTCTGAAGGAAATCGTACAAACAAAGTATATAATTTCCGAAATTCATTTGATTGTATTGATAATTTGTAATTTGTAAAGCAAACAGCTTCAACAGATGCATTTACAATTCATTTACAAATGCCTACTTCGATAACACGTTAAAAAAACATACCAAAATAATTTATTTTGATATGGACACTTTGAATAAGAAGAACTATTTCTAAAATTTAAATCAAAAGAATTATAAAAAAAAAATGGATTAGGCTGGATAATCTAAATTTAATTCCACGTAAACATTTTTTCACCTTCTAGATTCTCATCAAAATAATAGCCTTTATATTAAAAAAAAAAACATTGCTGTCTGTCTCCTAAATAGCAAATATAACATTACTGTTTTACTCCTAAATAGCAGGTAGAACATTACTGTTTTACTCCTAATATGTGTGGCGGATTGTTAATCATTATTATATTGAAAAGAAAAAGATGCAGTTGGGAATTTAATAAATGTCAGCTCGTAAAAAAACCCTCCTGTTAGAAAAGAAACACATGTAAACATGTAAAGCAAACACGAGCGCTTTTGATTGAACAATATTGATGAAACGTGTACGATTCGTATGACCCGGGTAACTTTCGAATTTTTGTTTTTAAAAGATGTCAATTTTTTAAAGTTTTTATTTTATCTAGATCAACTAACCTGGAATCGACTACATTTAAAATTATACTAATAGTTAATAGACAAATTATATATTTTTTTTAAAAGTAGGCACTTGATCTCATCACACAATTTCATTATAATGAACACCTTTCCATAGTTTAAAAGTCATTTGCCTTTATGATGAAATGTAGTTTAAAAATAGACTGCACATGTTTGATATTCAGCAAGGTTTGTATGAAAATTAAAGGCTTTTAAATTGATGTGAAGGTAGTTAAATACCGTGTTAATAACATCTTTAAACTTGGCATGTTTCAAAAAAGTAATTAAAAAAAGAATACGATGTATGCGAACCACTTAGGTAAGACCATGGGCGCCCGCAGGTAGGGGCAAGGGGGGCACTTGCACCCCCCCCCCCCCCTATTTTTTTTGTGACAAAAATAGACAAAAAAATTATTAAAGTAAAGAGAAAATAAAGAGAAAGTAACTAAGCTGATGTCCTGTCCGTTCGTTCACCATACAAATACGCTACAGTAAATTAAAAGCATTACTAAAAATTCCCCCCCCCCCCCTGGAAAGTTAATCGATTTTTTTGCCCCCCCTAGAAAGTTTTCTGCGGGCGCCCATGGGTAAGACTTCCATTTATAATCAAAATAAGGCATTTTCGACACAGTTAAATATTTATAATGGAATAGTATACGCCTCTAATTAGTTCGACTTAAATTTTAGGATCATCTATATATATAATTCGCCAGCAAAGTTCAAACACCAATACGGTTCAAGCAACACGCAGGCTATTTATAAATATGCCAGATTGTGGTTCAATAATGAGTTCACAAGCGCCCAAAATATAATTCCCGATAACTACGCTATATATGATGTGTATATATATTAATAACTCCATTGCGTTTGGTGCGTAATATTTTCTTTTGGGAAATAAAATCGTCTCAATTTAAGTATTGGGTAAAACATATTCGGTTTAAAAGTGTTTGGGACTTGAGAATATTAATATAGTTCATGGGCGTGAAATAAAAAGTGTGCAGTGAGTATCATGAAAAAAAAAGGGGGGTGGGGGAAGGGAGTAGCAAAATTGGCACTCATAAATGTGCGTAACTTTGAGTTCACGTTTTTGTCAAGTAACTTTTGTAGATGGGAAGTTCACACATTGCTACCGCCAATGTTTGGCGGGCTATAACTAGTCAGTTATATTGAGCATATCGATATTTCATTGGTTCAATAAATTGCAATCGATTTAAGGCACAAGTTACTATTCTTTGTAAAAATGTATAAAAAAAATGAAAATTTAGTGCAGGGGTTGCCAACGTTTTCAGCAGGCGGGCCAAATAACAGAAACAATATTTGCTGCAGGGCCACGCTCCTAATTTGGTTTTTTATTTAAAGTAAACAAGCAAGCGAGCTAGAACTTCGACCACATCGTCGCTTCCCCGAAGATGAGACCGTGGTCAAACGCTTGACTGGTATGATGAAGAACAAGAAATAGGTAGATTTCCAAGTCGTGTTCTTACTTGTGATTTGATGTGCTTCATACGACTAAAAAGCTGTTCACACACATAAGTGTTTCCTAAATAGTGAAACCATCTACAGGGTGTGTTTGTAAAACGCAGGATATTTCTCCTTGTTCAAATACGTTTTATAGACCTCTTCTAAACCAACTTGATGCCAATCGTCACTATGCACAGGAAATGTTTCAGCAGACTGGAGAACAGCGCATGTCACTCCAATTTACAAGAAAGGGGAGCATTCCGACCCTGCCAACTATCGTCCGATATCCCTCACTAGCGTCGTCTGCAAACTGTTGGAGCACATAATCGTAAGCACTGTCATGAAGCATCTTGAAAGCCAAAATATACTCAATGACTGTCAACATGGCTTCCGAGTCAATAGATCATGTGAGACCCAGCTTCTCGAATTTGTAGAAGACTTGATGACCAATCTGGAGAACCACAAGCAGACTGACGTGCTAGTAATGGACTTCGCAAAAGCATTTGACCGGGTGAATCATAGTTTGCTTCTACACAAACTCCAGATATATGGGATTCAAGGCACCACTAAAACATGGATCTCTAGCTTCCTCAGCCACCGACGCCAAGCAGTAGTGGTGGGCGGTACAAGCTCCTCCTTTGTCAATGTGAAGTCAGGGGTCCCCCAGGGATCAGTCCTGGGCCCCTGTTTGTTCCTAGCATACATTAATGACCTACCGGAGAAACTGACATCACAGGCAAGACTGTTTGCAGATGACACAGCAGTGTATAGGACGATCGCCAACAGATCTGACCAGGACCAGCTACAACAGGATCTCAATCTGTTAGCTGAGTGGGAGATGAGCTGGGACATGGAATTTCACCCTGCCAAGTGCCAGACACTATCAATCTCTAGAAGTTGTACTCCTCTACACTACCAATACAAACTGCACGGCCATATTCTTGAGCAAGTTTCCTCCGTAAAGTACCTGGGTGTTACCATTCAAAGAGAGGTCCGCTGGGACGAGCATATTAACAATGTATGTAACCAAGCAAACCAAGCCTTGGGGTTCTTAAGGCGAAATCTAAAGATTGGCAACTCCTGTGTGAAAGAAAGAGCATATAAAGCCTTTATCCGTCCGATTTTAGATTATGCATCTTCAGTCTGGGACCCATTTACCCAGAAGAGCATTGACAGGTTGGAGGCGGTCCAGCGACGAGCAGCACGCTTTGTCCTAAACCGCTACAGGAATACCTCTAGTGTTGGCAGCATGCTAGAAACACTAGGCTGGTCACCATTGGAGAAACGACGACGACAATCCAGGCTCTCCATGATGTACAAGATAAATAATGGGCTGGTCCACTGTTCCAGTATTAAACAGAAACTCGTCCCTCTCCCCCATAGACAGCGACGAGGCCATGACAGGCAATTCAGGCTCATACCAGCAAGAAGCCAGTATAGGAGCTGCTCATTCCTGCCCAAGACAATCAGGGACTGGAACCATCTTTCAAAAGGAACAGTTGAGGCGACAACACTAGACACATTTGTGTCTATTGCCTCAAGCCTTCAAACCCCTAGTGCATAATTTCCTCATCACCACCAGTAACAGAAACATTGCAAACCCATCTACATGCATAGGAGCCAAAATGATCAATAAATTGATCGTGGGCCCTTAAGATATAGAAGAAGAAGAAGAACTGTGTATCGCAAAACATTTCACAATGTTCAATTTGTATTCTTCCTGGTAATAAATTCCCGTCTACCGCGAATAGTGTTGCAAATGCACCAAAAAAAAAGCACATGACGTTTTAAAAAATTCTGAAATCGGTTTTCAACTTCGAGCTTGAAATCAGATATCAAAGACGTGTATTTGTGACGTCTGGTGGCAATGATAATGTAGGAAAGGGAGTAAAGTGCTTTTGTCTTCAACTGCTGTTCCCAAAGACCAAGTTTAATTCAAAATGCAGTAATATGATCATATACCTTATTAATTAATTGAACTTTCCACTGGAGACGAATATTAAAGTCATTTAGGTGGCTAGTTATATCGACCAGAAATGCAAAGTGACAAACCCACTCTTTGTCTTCAAACTCTGGCATACTTACTGAATTGTTTGCAATTAATGATTGTATTTCTTGCTGCAAATCAAACACTCTTTTCAACATTTTGGCACGGATTAGCCAGATTACTGTTGCATAAAATGTAACGTCATTATAAACTGAGTCTAAAGACTTTTGAAATTCCTTGGAACTGACGGTAATTCAACCCGTTCGAGAAAACGAAGATCACTATTTTGACAACCACTTTCATGACATGGTCCATTTTGAGGGACTTAGAACATGCATTCTCCTGATGAATAATGCAATGAAACTTTAACATTGAAATATTATCGACTTTGGAGGCCTCAGTTTCAACCAATTTGACTAAACCTTCATGTTTCCCAAGCATTGCTGGAGCACCATCCGATGTTAAGCTGTAATGAAAGCGATTCAATGTCGATTTAACATTGGGTTTAGCAAATCTCGTGGCTTAGTACTGCCCTTAAGTGGATACAGTGCCCCTAATTCTTCTGTATTTTTCAAATAGACATCAACGTCAACTGCCACATCTGTGCTTTCATCCAATGGTAGAGCATAAAATATAAACTCGGATGCTCAACTTTTCAAATTATCTACAAGATGTCTTCATAATGTCTTCATAATGTCTTCATAATGTCTTCATAATGTCTTCATAATGTCTTCATAATGTCTTCATAATGTCTTCATAATGTCTTCATAATGTCTTCATAATGTCTTCATAATGTCTTCATAACGTCTTCATAATGTCTTCATAATGTCTTCATAATGTCTTCATATGTCTTCATAATGTCTTCATAATGTCTTCATAATGTCTTCATAATGTCTTCATAATGTCTTCATAATGTCTTCATAATGTCTTCATAATGTCTTCATAATGTCTTCATAATGTCTTCCCCACGCCGATAATAGTCCGACGAGACGGATTTATTTTTGAGAAATCCTTCTTCTTTTCTGGACACAGAATTTCAACGACCCGCTCAACATTCCTTAACCATTTCACCATCTTAATATGGCTTCGATTTTATTGCAAGTATCATGGCTGCTGCATAACTAACTTATAGATAGTAAGTTTACTCTGAACCCACTCTAGTAAATATCTTTTGTTGTGCAGATTAAAAAAAAAAAAAGAAGTCATTTACTCGGTTTTGTCAAAATTGCCATTTGTACTTATCAAACTTATTTGCATGTTTAGGCTCGTAGTGCCGTTTGGTGTTATACTTTTACAAATCAGAAACAGATTTGTTGCATATTAAGAATGGACTTTATTTTAATTTCAACGAAAAAATAGTTTTTATAGTCCATGTTATGCACTGCCTTGTATAGTGAGAAATTAATCTCTTATTTCAATTTTATGGCTCGTTCAAGCAGTGCATAACAAAGGACGATACCATAGAGAAATACAATAGCAAAGCTACGACACTCAAAACAGTACCAATTACAATTTATACGATTTATTTAAGTATTTATGTAATTGCTAAAAAAAAAGAAATATAATTACAAATCATCAACTTACAGAGTAGGATATTCCTTGTAACGGTACACAGCTAATACAATGTGCCAATTAATAATGTACAAATAAACACTGAGTACACACAGAATAATACACTTGTCTCGTGAAGTGAAAAATATCTATCTATGATCTCCGTCCTTAAATGTTTTCTGAACCGCTTATATATGAAGCGTAAGACGCATTCCAGAAACGACTTAGACATTGTTTACCTTTCTTGTCCACCCTGAACTTTCCACAAAATTCTATTAGAACATATTTATTATTTTTAGTTGGTAGTTGTATTAAACAATGGCCAAGATCAAAGGAAATAGGCCACGCCCAATACGAACGCAGCCTAATTTTGGGGTCCAACAGAGTTCACGTCTTCTTCATAACAGTCCACCTATCTTAAAAGCTTCTTAAATCTCCTGTGATTCTTCTCTTCTTTGGTCCAACGTCTTTACTGTTTGACGTCATGGTAGGTCTTCATTTTTAACTGAAAAAATAAAACATCACGGGTAATAATAATAAATTAAATTATATAAAAAACGTTTCAGGGTTTAATTACCTATACAATTAATATGGCAGACAGTATACATGGTAGAATCGATATGGTAGACAGGATACATGGTAGAATCCATATGGTAGACAGGATACATGGTAGAATCGATATGGTAGACAGGAAACATGGTAGAATCGATATGGTAGAAAGGAAACATGGTAGAATCGATATGGTAGACAGGAAACATGGTAGAATCGATATGGTAGACAGGAAACATGGTAGAATCGATATGGTAGACAGGATACTTGGTTTAAGTAATTTGAAATCTTATTATCATTATGATAAATGTATATTTTAAAGTCGAACGCAAAATCTCTCCAGAGGCAGTGGCGATAATGGAACGAAACTACTGAATAACACGGAAATTTGTCAAGCTGGACTGAAAGTAGTTATGAGTATGAGCCTGATGGCGTTTCCAGCCTCCCGAAGACCACAGAACAAAAATTATATCAGAAGTTAAAGTCTCTTATGTACACCTAGCGTCGGAGGAAAAGAACAACTAAGTAATCTCGAGTGTCAAATAGCGGGACATTTGAAATAGCTGAAATCTACGACTTTTCCCGATAATAGCGGGATATTTGAAATAGCTCAAATCTACGACTTTTCCCGATAATAGCGGGATATTTGAAATAGCTAAAATCTACGACTTTTCCCGATAATAGCGGGATATTTGAAATAGCTCAAATCTACGACTTTTCCCGGTAATAGCGGGATATTTGAAATAGCTCAAATCTACGACTTTTCCCGGTAATAGCGGGATATTTGAAATAGCTCAAATCTACGACTTTTCCCGGTAATAGCGGGATATTTGAAATAGCTCAAATCTACGTCCCCCCCCAAACCAAAATAGCGAGGCATTTCAAATTTCTCTTAGCTATAATTTTAAAAAAAATGTATGATACAAAAGACTCGCAATCTAACGTTCTTTTGGTCACACGTGAAATAAATTTAATATTTATTTTCATTTGACCAAGCTCCGCGGGCCGAAACATGACACCCGGAGGGCCATGTGTTGGCCACCCCTGATTTAATGGTTTCTTTACAAAATATATTTTCGTTGTATTGTTGTACACATTTTGCTCGGGGGAGGGGGGAAGACTTGACTTTCTCAAGGGGGAGGGGGTAGAGGCACTGCCCCCCCTCCTTACGGAGAGATACCTTAAAGAAACACTACACATATTAACGATAATAACAATAAAAAAAACAAAAAAAAACAACAAAAAAACTAACTAAATTGAAGTAAAAAAATGCTTCACAATTTTGTTTGACAATTGTCAAACTGTATTTAAACCTGCTTAAAATAAATGCATCTTTCGTCTCCTATTGCAGATTTAAAAAAATAGATTAAAGATTGTACGCCTCTTATTTGGTAAAAACTCAAGGCGATTAATTAGGCTATCTATTAATTTTTAGAGAATATGGGTAAAAAACGGAAGAGGCCCGAAAAGGGGGGGGGGGTGTAATTTTGCGAGCAACAGTGAACGGTGCACACAGAGGACCGTGGCCCACCTTTCCACATGTTCATTAGGTTACGCCACTGCATTTATAAAATAAATGCTACGTTATAAATACAACATCCCTTATTATCAAGGTTAAATGGATTCATTATTCAAGAAACTGTAAATGTATTAAATATGGGCCTAACTATGCTAATAATTGCACCTTCATAAATATTTAAAACAAAATATAAATCCGCTTTAAGAATATACAGTTCTGCAAAATTTCTGCTTAAGATCGTCTGCTATAATTGGAGCTGTTAATCAGGGTCATAAGTTTTATCATCTTTTAAGAACGTGGCACTCGACATCTTTTTCTAGCCTTGCCAGGAAGGTTCTCTCCTCTTCATCGCCAGGTTTCTTAATCAGGGGATATCACTCTCTTGCCAGAGGTGTCGAGACCCTTGGACAATGATAGCTGTATATATTTAATTTTTGATTGCTCTACCGTCCAACTGACTTATTAAAGAAATTTGCATGCAGCCAATTCACATTTACATACGACTCGGTTGGCTGCCTCAACTTTCCCTGACACTTGCTTGAGTAGCTGCAACAAGTGGACACGTAAGTATCAGAGTTAAAATGCAACTGATAAATATTTTGATATCCCTGAAAAAAAAAAAAAGAAAAAAAGATTGATCCTTATATCAATCCAAACTCAATGTGAAAGATAAGTGAAAGGTCAGTGAGCAAGTTGTCACAGGTCAAGATTTGTGCCGGTGAAAAAAATTGTGTAATTTCTATTTAATAGACTCAGTTAACCTCTTCAGTTCTAAAGGGTAACAGTTAATTTGAAAGGCTCCGCTTTTCATTTTTCAATTTATGATGACACAATTGAACAAATTTTTATAAAATAATTACGAGAGACGAACAAAACAATAAAACAGGAAAAAATAACGCTGAGGTTTTATTTCTAACTAGCTAGTTTAACATTACTGTCTCCGTTATAAATAAAAAGTATAACATCATTGTCTCAGTCATAAATAGAAAGTATAATTACTGTCTTAATATTAAAAAAGCAAGTATAACAATTATTTTCATTTTCTTAAATATATATTATAATATTACTGTCTCACTATTTAGTATCAAAAAGAACATAAATGTCTCACTCCTAAGTATCAAATGGAACATTACTGTCTCACTTCTAAATATCAAATATAACATTACTGCCTCACTTCTAAGTATCAAATAGAACATGACTGTCTCACTCAAAAGTATAAAATGGAACCTTAATGTCTCCCTCCTAATTAACAAATAAAACATTTCTGTTTCATTCTTAAGTATCAAATAGAATATTACTGTCAAAGTCCTAAGTATCAAATAGAACATTACTGTCTCACTTCTAAGTATCAAATAGAACATTCATGTCTCACTCCTAAGTATCTAATAGAACAATTATTTCTCACTCCTAAGTATCTAATATAACATTACTGTTTCACTACTAAGTATCAAATGGAATATTACTGTCTCACCCCTAAGTATCAAATATAACATTACTGTTTCACACCTAATTATAAAATATCACTTTACTGTCTCACTCTAAGAATCAAATAGAACATTACTGTCTCACCCCTAAGTATCAAATGGACCATTTCTGTTTCACTCCTAAGTATCAATTGGAACATTACTGCCTCACTCCTCAGTATCAAAGGGAACATTACTGTCTCACTCCTAAGCATCAAATAGAACATTACTGTCTCCCTCCTAAGTATCAAATAATAAATTACCGTCTTACTACTAAGTATCAAAATGAACATTACTGCCTCGCTTCTAAGTATCAAAAAGAACATTACTGTCTCACTTCTAAGTATCAAAAATAAGATAACAGCCTCACTTCTAAGTATCAATTGGAACATTACTGTCTCACTCCTAAGTATCAAATATAACATTACTGTCTCACTCCTAAGCATCAAATAGAACATTACTGTCTTGCTCCTAAGTATCAAATAGAACATTGATGTCTCACTTCTAAGTATCTAATATAAAATTACTGTTTTATAACTAAGTATCAAATAAAACATTACTGTCTCACACCTAAGTATCAAATGGAACATTACTTTCTTACACAAAGAATCAAATAGAACATTACTGTCTCCCTCTTAAGTATCAAATATAACATTACTGTCTTACACCTACATATCAAATATAACATTACTGTCTCACTACTAAGTATCAAATGGACCATTACTGTTTCATTCCTAAGTATCAAATGGACCATTACTATCTCACTCCTAAGTATCAAATGGAACATTACTGTCTCACTCCTAAGTATAAAATGGAACATTACTGTCTCACTCCTAAGTATCAAATGGACAATTACTGTTTCACTCCTAAGTATCAATTGGAACATTACTATCTCACTCCTAAGCATCAAATGGAACATTACTGTCTCACTCCTAAGCATCAAATAGAACATTACTGTCTCCCTCCTAAGTATCAAATGGACCATTACTGTCTTACTCCTAAGTATCAAATTGAACATTACTATCTCACTCCTAAGTATATAATGGAACATTGCGGTCTCACTCCTAAGTATCAAATGGAACATTATTGTCTCACTCCTAAGTATCAAATGGAACATTACTGTCTCACTCCTAAGTATCAAATGGACCATTACTGTCTCACTTCTAAGTATCAAATTGAACATTACTGTCTCACTCCTAAGTATCAAATGGACCATTACTGTCTCACTCCTAAGTATCAAATGGAACATTACAGTCTCACTCCTAAGTATCAAATCGAACATTACTGTCTCACTCCTAAGTATCAAATGGAACATTACTGTCTTACTCCTAAGTATCAATTGGAACATTACTGTCTCACTCCTAAGTATCAAATGGACCATTACTGTCTCACTCCTAAGTATCAAATGGACCATTACTGTCTCACTCCTAAGTATCAAATGGACCATTACTGTCTCACTCCTAAGTATCAAATGGACCATTACTGTCTCACTCCTAAGTATCAAATGGACCATTACTGTCTCACTCCTAAGTATCAAATGGACCATTACTGTCTCACTCCTAAGTATCAAATGGACCATTACTGTCTCACTCCTAAGTATCAAATGGACCATTACTGTCTCACTCCTAAGTATCAAATGGACCATTACTGTCTCACTCCTAAGTATCAAATGGACCATTACTGTCTCACTCCTAAGTATCAAATGGACCATTACTGTCTCACTCCTAAGTATCAAATGGACCATTACTGTCTCACTCCTAAGTATCAAATGGACCATTACTGTCTCACTCCTAAGTATCAAATGGACCATTACTGTCTCACTCCTAAGTATCAAATGGACCATTACTGTCTCACTCCTAAGTATCAAATGGACCATTACTGTCTCACTCCTAAGTATCAAATGGACCATTACTGTCTCACTCCTAAGTATCAAATGGACCATTACTGTCTCACTCCTAAGTATCAAATGGACCATTACTGTCTCACTCCTAAGTATCAAATGGACCATTACTGTCTCACTCCTAAGTATCAAATGGACCATTACTGTCTCACTCCTAAGTATCAAATGGACCATTACTGTCTCACTCCTAAGTATCAAATGGACCATTACTGTCTCACTCCTAAGTATCAAATGGACCATTACTGTCTCACTCCTAAGTATCAAATGGACCATTACTGTCTCACTCCTAAGTATCAAATGGACCATTACTGTCTCACTCCTAAGTATCAAATGGACCATTACTGTCTCACTCCTAAGTATCAAATGGACCATTACTGTCTCACTCCTAAGTATCAAATGGAACATTACTGTCTCACTCCTAAGTATCAAATGGAACATTACTGTCTCACTCCTAAGTATCAAATGGACCATTACTGTCTCACTCCTAAGTATCAAATGGAACATTACTGTCTCACTTCTAAATATAAAATATAACATTACTGCCTCACTTCTAAGTATCAAATAGAACATGACTGTCTCACTCCTAAGTATAAAATGGAACATTACTGTCTCACTCCTAATTAACAAATAAAACATTTCTGTTTCATTCTTAAGTATCAAATAGAAACTTACTGTCAAAGTCCTAAGTATCAAATAGAACATTGTTGTATAACTCCTAAGTATCAAATATAACATTACTGTCTTACACCTACGTATCAAATATATAATTACTGTCTCACTCATAAGTATCAAATGGACCATTACTGTTTCACTCCTAAGTATCAAATGGACCATTATTGTCTCACTCCTAAGTATCAAATGGAACATTTCTGTCTCACTCCTAAGTATCAAATGGACCATTACTGTCTCACTCCTAAGTATCAAATGGACCATTACTGTCTCACTCCTAAGTATCAAATGGACCATTACTGTCTCACTCCTAAGTATCAAATGGACCATTACTGTCTCACTCCTAAGTATCAAATGGAACATTACTGTCTCACTCCTAAGTATCAAATGGACCATTACTGTCTCACTCCTAAGTATCAAATGGACCATTACTGTCTCACTCCTAAGTATCAAATGGAACATTACTGTCTCACTCCTAAGTATCAAATGGACCATTACTGTCTCACTCCTAAGTATCAAATGGAACATTACTGTCTCACTCATAATTATCAAATGGACCATTACTGTCTCACTCCTAAGTATCAAATGGAAGATTACTGTCTCACTCCTAAGTATCAAATGGACCATTACTGTCTCACTCCTAAGTATCAAATGGAACATTACTGTCTCACTCCTAAGTATCAAATGGAACATTATTGTGGTCGTGTAATTAAAAGTGAACAAGAAATAAATAGACTGATATAAAAGAAGTTATTGTAATTACTGTCTTTGGTCATTAGAACATTGTATATTCGTCATAAACATGGTAGCTCCCACTGATGTCTTTAAAATGGACCATTAAGTCAATGGTAACGACTACAACACCGTAAAATATTTTAATGTCCCTTTTTTAAAAACGAAATTGGGAGTCAAGACCCAACGACATATTATTTACTTTTGGGGGCAGTTTCAATTTCCTTACACAAGAATGAGCTATGCTGACTGTAACTCAAAAGAACCGAAAAGATTTGAATACGTTCGGATTCTTAAAATGACCATATTTATTTTATGGAAATTGAATAAATTTAAATGCGAAAAAATCTATCCGCTTTAATTTTAGTAAAAGTTTAAGTATTATTAGTATTTATTACAAATACATTTAAATTACCAACCAAGGAACTATGTCCCGTATGTGTTCCTTTATCATTCATCCGATATCGATAAAACTTTTGTGAGTTGTTGTACAAAGACCCTTACATTTTTTTAAAAAATTAATACAAACATTCAACTATATTCCATTTTGGGACCGGGCCCTAAATTCTTTTTTTTTTCATTTTGTGAGCTAAACATAATTTCCGTATGCGTTCCTATAATATTCATCTGATTGCGATAAAGCTTTAGTAAGTCGTTGTGCAACCGCCCGCAAAGGTTTCTGAATTAGGTCATCCATTTTGACATTCCTTTTGGGGCCGGGGGCCCTAATTTTTTTCTGAGCTATTTAAATATAATTTCAGACAGAGCTATTGCATGGGTGGCTGGAATTTAATCAAATACAAATAGCGACATGACAGTTTGGGCGTGACATAATAAGTAAGTTTCTGAATTAGCACAAACATTTTACAATTTTGCTCTTAGGGCCTGCGGCCTTAATTTTTTATATATTTTTTATTATCTGAGCTATATAAATATAATTTCAAACAGAACTACTGCATAGGTGGATCAATCGCTACAAATGTGTGTAAATAAATTTTGAAAATACAAGCCTCTAAAATATGTTGCCTGCTCATGCGTCGAAAAACCTTCTTATTTATTTGTGTACGCACCAGACGGATAAAAAATAAATTCTATTTAAAAATTACTTCAAAAACGTAATTAAAACACAGACATTTTTTTTTGAGCGTCATTGCAACGCATGCCGAGTTCTCGCTAGTGTTACAAAATAAAATAAAATCTTAGCTTAGTTATGCACATTTTATGTATACTTTTATTTTTTTGTTTTGTATGACGTGACACTAAGGGGGTGGAGGGTAAAGTATTTGTGACGCTTTGTGACGTGGGGAAGGGGGGGGGGGTCTGAAAAGGTATTTTTTGCGTGACATAATTTAAGAGCGGACCCTTTCGAAAAACACGTTTTCAAATACCTTTTTTCATCAATGGTATAGAAACTGTCATCAATGGTATAGACACCATCATCAATGGTATAAACACTGTCATCAATGGTATAGACACCATCATCAATGGTATAGAAACTTGTCATCAATGGTATAGAAACTTGTCATCAATGGTATAGACACTGTCATCAATGTGTAGACACTGTCATCAAATTTATAAACACTCTTTATGTGTAACTTAACTGTAACAAATACGGTCTGTTTCAGGTCTTCAGTAGAAGACAGTGAAGGAGTCTTGCGTGCTTTAAGGTCACAGTCAAAATGGCGTCCTCTGGTTTTCAAAGTTTGAAGGACTATTATTTTCGCATAATGTCCCATGGAGGTTGGTAAATATCTTTGAAAATTTGAATCATGTTATGAGATTAGTTTTCCAAGAGCAAAGATTTCACATACAATTGCTAAATGAAATGAAATAATGTTTCAATCAGTCAAGGTCCTTGGGTGAAGTGAATATCTTCCCCTTTAAACAAACGATGGATCATTAAAAACAGTGACGTTGCCAGAGTTTGTGCCGCTGAAAGATTCTCCAGTTTGTCCTGCTAACAGATTCAAAAGTCTGTGCCGCTGGAGATCCTTGACTCTGTGCCGCTGGAGATCCTTGACTCTGTGCCGCTGGAGATCCTTGTCTCTGTGCCGCTGGAGATCCTTGACTTAGTGCCGCTGGAGATCCTTGTCTCTGTGCCGCTGGAGATCCTTGACTTTGTGCTGCTGGAGATCTTTGACACTGTGCCGCTGGAGTTCCTTGACTTTGTGCCGCTGGAGTTCCTTGACTTTTTGCCGCTGAACGAGCCTAGATTTTTTACCGATGGACGATCTTTGAGTTGGACCCAAACCACTAGCAAACAATCACAAACTAACTTCGTCTGATGGCTTATCAGGTGAAGTGGGGGATAGGATATCACCCCTCCCGACAGATTGTATTGTCATAACATTCTTCGTTGACGAATTCTAGATCCACTCTGTTACCACCTGTTACCTTCTTTCCTAAGCTACTGGTCTCAACGGATTCATGCCACAACCAACATGGATCAAATAGTGTTGAAAATGTATTGACCGTCTTGTTTCTTAATGACAAACTTTCGTTATAATCAACAAAACACGAAGCGAATTTGATCACACAATGAATGCAGTCCTTCCCACATGACACATTTTATCTAGAGTTCTTTAAAATAATTTAGACTTTTCATATTTAAGTTATTGTGTTTTGGTTTGTTGTTGTTTTGTTTTGTTAGTTGTGCAGTGCTTTGACTGTCTCTGACAGTCTCTGACCGTCTCTGACAGATCCTGATTGTGACGGCGTCCTTTTCTTCGACCACCCGGATAAGGTGTTAGTAATAATGGGACTCTACCTGTTGGTTGTATGGCAAGGGCCGAAGTGGATGCAGCATCGAAAAGCATTTGAACTAAAAAATACCATAATTCTGTACAACTTTGTGTTAGTACTGCTCTCATCGTATTTAGCAATTGGGGTAAGTTGTCGGATGACTTTGATGTTAAATGTGGCCTTCTAGTACCTGCCTGCCTGTCTGTCTCTTGGTGTGTCTGTCAGTCTCATTCGATCGGTCAGTCTCTCGGTCATTCTCTGTGTGTGTCTATCTGCGTCTGACAGTCTATTAAGCAGCAGTAGCAACAACAACTACTGCTACTACTAATTTACAATAACAACAACTGCTACTTCAGCTACAACTACAAGGATTACTACTGCTACTACTACTACTACTACTACTACTACTACTACTACTACTACTACTACTACTACTACTACTACTACTACTACTACTACTATTACTACTACTACTACTACTATTACTACTACTACTTCTACTTCTAATACAATTACTACTAATTCTAATACTATTACCGCTACATCTAATATTACTACTACCTCTTCTACTTCTACTTCTTCTACCTCTACTACTGCTAATACTTCTAATACTACTAAACAACTACTTATATTATTACTACTGCTACTATTGTATTATTAGTATTATTAACTTGAAATGAAAATGTCAAAATAGTAAATGTCTGAAATAAAAGTTAATTTTAAAAATTCAAATCTTTATCTGCCACTCTCTCTCTCTCCCCACCCCTCTCTCTCTCTCCAAACCTCTCTCTCTCTCTCTCCTACCTCTCTCTCTCTCTCCTACCTCTCTGTCCCCATTCTCTCCCTCCCACCTCTCTCTCTCCACCTCTCTCTCCCTACCTCTCTCTCTTCCCACCTCTCTCTCACACCTTCTCTCTTCTGATTTATCATATATATATATATATTCTGTAAGATCTTCTCAATACAAATATAAAACACTTTCTATAGTCTTTGGTTGGCGTTTTTCTGGCTGGAAGTTACGACCCACTGTGTAATGAAGTTAACTACGAAGCTTCACTGGACAAGAACATGGTACGTCATTATATCGCTTCCAGGCTAGATTTAAAATACTTAAACTTTAACAAAAAGCTAAACAAAACTATATGGAAATATTTGTTTCCCTTCCAATCAAACAGAATTTCATCTTAAAAAAAATCCTCTATGTTATCTTTGCTTTTGTTGGTTGTTGGCTGGGTGGCAATTTTTTTTCGACGGCTGATTGACCCACTTCCCGTAAATTTATCGAGCTGAACCTGGGCACATTACACTCGTTGCTGATGACAACACATTCTTTCAAATTTTCAGTCCCACCGCTAACCCCCTCCCCCAATAAGTTTTTTTCTGTTTTTAAAGAGGAAATTGAATGAAACTTCCAGATAACTGCGCTAAATGAAATTCTTTAAAGAATATCGCAAATGCGTTTGGAGCGTAATATTTTTGTTGCTGTTCTCAAATATTTGGTAAAATATCTGCGGAGTAAAAGTGGGTGGCTCATTAAAATATTAATAGAGTTCAGGGGTGTGAAAAAAATGTGCGATTGCGAGTCTTGTTTGGGGGGGGGGGGGGGGGGGGGGGGGGGGGGGGGTGCATGTGGGTAAAGGCAGTGGTCTCAAGGAATGTGTCCATACAGAAAAAGGTATCATGACAGTTACGTAATCTTAATTCATTGCTGTTTATTATGATCTTATGATCAGGAACAACATGAAAGGGAATGATTGTTAGATTCTTTAAATGGTCTAATTATAACGGATGTGGGTGCAGGGTGTGAGTGCATGATGTGGGTGNCCCCCCCCCCCCCCCCATGAACTTCCCCAGTCACCAACCCCACGTCCACCACTTAAATCTACACTTACCCACTCCACACCCACCCACTCCACACCCACCCACTCCACACCCACCCACTCCACACGCCTCCCTGACACACAACTTCAGCCCCATGTTCAACCTAATTTACCTGCCTGATCCACCCATTTGGAGGATCGAGTCTGCGAGCAGCAGCGATAGCATCTGGGAGCAGCAGAGATATCATCTGGGAGCAGCAGAGATAGAGTCTTTCAGCAGCAGAGACATCATCTGTGAGCAGCAGAAATATAGTCTTTCGGCAGCAGAGATATCATCTGGGAGCAGCAGAGATATAGTCTGGGAGCAGCAAAAATAGTACCTGGGAGCAGCAGAGGTCGAGTCTGAGAGCAGCAAAGATAGAATCTGGGAGAAGCATATTCAGAGTCTTTCAGCAGCAGAGATATCATCTGGGAGCAGCAGAGATATCATCTGGGAGCAGAAGAGGTATAGTCTAAGAACAGCATAAATAGTACCTGGGAACAGCAGAGATAGAGGGTTTCAGTAGCAAAGATAGCATCTGGTAGCAGCAGAATTAGAGTCTGGAAGAAGCAGAGATAGAGTCTTTGAGCAGCAGAAATAGCGTCTGGGAGCAGCAGAGATATAGTCTGGGAGCAGCAGAGATAGAGTCTGGGAGCAGCAGAGATAGTGTCTGGGAGCAGCAGAGATACCATCTGGGAGCAGCAGAGATAGAGTCTTTCAGCAGCAGAGATAGCATCTGGGAGCAGCAGAGATAGAGTCTTTCAGCAGCAGAGATAGCATCTGGGAGCAGCAGAGATAGAGTCTTTCAGCAGCAGAGATAGCATCTGGGAGCAGCAGAGATAGAGTCTGGGAGAAGAGTCAGACACACCAGTCATACAGGCTTTCTACAGCTGATATACTTAGCTAAGACATTTGCATTTTTGTATTTTAATCATAGCATAGTTGATTCACATTTATGGGATTATCGAATTAGGAAACAACATTGACAAAGATGTAGCTGAATGTGTTTGAATTCTTCATTTGTATTGAGTTAATTTTCATAAATAATAAAAAAAATGTTTTTTCTTTCTTTCTTTTTAAATACAGCGGCGTTATGTAAGTATATCTTTGAATGATTAAAAAACAAATCAATTTATAAATATTTAATAACTCAAATCCAACATTTCTATGGCATTGTCCTAATTATTAGTTTGAAATAAGTGAGCGTAACTCGCCGGGTGACTGTAACTATACGACGCATAGTAACTATGCATTCATTAAAAATAAAATATACTTTCTTTAATGCTGGAAAATAATAGAAATAGATTGTTCCGTTTATGTAAAATATTATAAAGTTATGAAAAAAAAATAAAAACTATTTTCAAGGGATGTTTTTAAATTTCTTTTTATATACAGCTCCAAATTGTTTCTACAGGCAACGATTCTCGCTTGGTTATTTTTTGTGTCCAAGGTGGCTGAGTTGATGGATACGGTAGGTACCACCGTGTTGTTTTCATCATTCGTTAGCTCCAATGACAGTGGGATCTGTGAATAGTAGAGGCCTGACTGGCATGACTCCCTGATAGTTACAATGATATATCATTATATCACTAGGTATAACGTATACCTCTATTAGACATTATTAAGATATAGGAAACCTTTCAGTTCTTGTATACCAACTGCCAAACTACGATATGTACTGGCATTTGGACGACGTCAGCAACAGTAGTTGCATAAATCTGGTCTTTTCTCGATCACATACTTCATGAAACATATGTTCTTTATTAGATTGTTAATCCCAGGGATTTTGAGCGGAGCACGGTGCTCTGGTGCAGGGTCTTTTTACCCGGAGCTCTAGAGCAGGGTATTTTTGCACGTAGCTTTGGAGCAGGGTATTTTTACCCGGAGCCTTGGAGCAGGGTCTTTTTACCCGTAGCCTTGGAGCAGGGTCTTTTTACCCGGAGCCTTGGAGCAGGGTCTTTTTACCCGGAGCCTTGGAGCAGGGTATTTTTGCCCGGAGCTTTGGAGCAGGGTCTATATTATATATATAAATATAATATTGTGAATGTAATATAATTATATACAAGTATATATGTAAAGTTGAGAATGTAATATAATGATATACACACATATATGTATGTAATGTTGTGAATGTGATATAATGATATAAACATATATTGATTTAATGTTGTGGGTGACTGGGTGGCCGAATGGCCTAAACTGAGCAAACCTCAAATTGGTGGTCTGGAGTTGACTGGGTGGCCGAATGGCCTAAACTGAGCAAACCTCAAACTGGTGGTCTGGATTTCAATTCCAGTCAAGCAAAAAAATCACCCCGGTTGGATGAGACTCGTTAACCTTGGTCGGCAACTCATCTAAGAGAAGGAAACTCTGAATTCAAACCCGGAGTTGGAGTTCCGTAAGGCGCATACAATGTCAATTCCTGCAACCGTACCCATCCCTGGTCGTCTTGACGTAGAGTCTTGCCACTGGACATGGTGGGCTCGGACGAGAGAGTGAGGTTGACGCCACGCAACTCTTCCTCACTTTAAACAAAAAGTCACCCACGCAAGTCATCAGTCACCAGACGACTCGATGGTCCTTGTGAATATAATATAATTAAAACACACACACATATAAATATATACATATTTATATATATATATTTATTTATTTATTTATTTAGGCATTTTTATATAGCGCTTATCATAAAGCTCTAAGCGCTTTACAATTATTAAAACATGTGAACTAAGTAAAATAAAAATGAGACACTAGGATAGTAACTACTATTCTATAGAAACAATGAAAATGGCTATAAAACGAGGACACTTTGACACTTCAGGATCAACCCGAAACAGAAAATGAGGTAGGGCAAGGAGGGTGCATCACAGGTCATAGGCGGACCTAAACAGATGAGTTTTAAGGGACTTTTTGAAAATGGACGAGGTTTCACTATGACGTATATGGAAGGGGAGCTGGTTCCAGAACGTGGGCCCATGGAAGCAGAAGGAGCGTTCACCGATGGTCTTAGTTTTAGTTCTTGGGATTGAGAGGGTTCTACTGTCAATGGAAGAACGTAGTTGTCTTGTGGGGATGTAAGGAAGCAACAGTTCAGAGAGATAGACAGGAAAGTGAGGGTCAGTGAACGAGTTGAAGCAAAGATTGGAAGACTTGTATTTGATGCGAGAGGATATTGGAAGCCAGTGGAGTTGCCGCATGTGTGGTTGAATGTGGTCATGTTTCTTTAATTTAAAAATGAGTCTGCATGCTGAGTTCTGTGCCTTCTGAAGTTTGTCTATGTGGTGTTGAGGAATGCCTGAGAGAAGAATGTTACAGTAGTCAAATTTTGAAAGAATGAGTGAAGAGACGAGAGTTTTTGTGTGTGTGTGTGTAAATGTGATATAGTTAGTGATGTAGGTTAAAAGCCATTTTCAATTGCTTTTTTTCCAGGTATTTTTCATTCTTCGCAAGAAAAACAACCAGATGACATTTCTTCACGTGTACCACCATACGTCGATAGTGCTGTGTACTTGGACAGCAATAAAGTTCATGACCAAAAATTCATGTAACTTAAAAAAAAAAAAACAATATCTAAATAAACAATATATAGACATTTTAATTGTGACATGACTAAATGTCATTGTATTTCAGTGTTATGTCACCGAGTCAGAATTGGCCATAATGTAGTCAATGGCACTCAAATACCTCCATGAAAGCTTTTTTACATATGATTACAAACATCTGCTGTCTTGAAGCTACAGCCACTATAATTAGCGCTAGGTGAGCAGGCCGCCGATAGAGATATTAATTCTCTTCCGGTGTCAAGCTGTACGTAGGTGTCATGCTGTACGTAGGTGCCAAGCTGTACGTAGGTGTCATGCTGTACGTAGGTGTCAAGCGGTACGTAGGTGTCATGCTGTACGTAGGCGTCAAGCTGTACGTAGGTGTCAAGCTGTACGTAGGTGTCAAGATGTACTTAGGTGTCATGCTGTACGCCGGTGTCATGCTGTACGTAGGTGTCATGCTGAACGTAGGTGTCATGTTGTACGTAGCTGTCATGTTGTACGTAGGTGTCAAGTTGTATGCAGGTGTCAAGTTGTACGTAGGTATAATGCTTTACGTAGGTGTCATGCTGTACGTAGATGTCACGATGTACGTAGATGTCATGCTGTATTTAGCTGTCAATTTGTATGTAGGTGTCATGCTGTACGTAGGTGTCAAGTTGTACGTAGATGTCATGCTGTACGTAGCTGTCACGTTGTATGTAGGTGTCATGCTGTACGTAGGTGTCAAGTTGTACCTAGGTGTCAAGCTGTACGTAGGTGTCAAGCTGTACGTAGGTGTCAAGCTGTACGTAGGTGTCAAGTTGTACGTAGGTGTCAAGTTGTACATAGGTGTCAAGTTGTACGTAGGTGACAAGTTGCACGTAGGTGACAAGTTGTACGTAGGTGACAAGTTGTACGTAGGTGACAGGTTGTACGTAGGTGTCATGCTGTACGTAGCTGTCACGTTGTATGTAGGTGTCATGCTGTACGTAGGTGTCAAGTTTTACCTAGGTGTCAAGCTGTACGTAGGTGTCAAGCTGTACGTAGGTGTCAAGCTGTACGTAGGTGTCAAGTTGTACGTAGGTGTCAAGTTGTACGTAGGTGACAAGTTGCACGTAGGTGACAAGTTGTACGTAGGTGACAAGTTGTACGTAGGTGACAGGTTGTACGTAGGTGACAAGGTGTACGTAGGTGACAAGCTGAACGTGGTTGTCAAGTTGCAAGTAGGTGTCTTGTTGCTTTAGAGCAGTGGTTTTCAAACCTTTCCCGGTCACCGCCCCTTTGGAACATAAGCTCACTCAAAACATACTCTCTCTTACCCTTAGAATATTCTTAGAATACATTCTTTCGATGACCCTCTAGTCTAGATATTGGTACAATTAAATGTAAAAGTAAAACGTATAATTGAAAAAGTCATCAAAATGCAAATAAAACGCTCAACTTTTATTAATAAGCTGCATAATATGATCCAACAACACCTCATCTTTATAGAAGTAGGATAATGTCATAGTAAGAGTTTTAGACAGTCAACGTTATCTCTCTTAAGTTTTCTTAATGCAATGGAAGCATTTTTCAGCATGTCTGGTTCATGTCTCATCACAGAAGTTGAATGACTGTGATCATATTTCTTTTGGTAAAGAATAATGAATAGAGCTAAGATTAATAAAAAATTGGAAATATTTCTTTTTCTCATGAATAAGCTACATCACATTAGCAAAAACCAACTGTTGCAGCCAGTCATTGATAGTGCTCCATCAAAAAAAAAAAAAAAAAAACAACCAACTTTTTCAACCAGTCATTGATAGTGCTCCATCAAAAAAAAAAAGAACAACAACCAACTGTTACAGCCAGTCATTGATGGTGCTCCATCACATTAGCAACAACCAACTTGAAGGCAACTTTGTTAGATTAACTGATACAATTGGGTTATTCAAGGCCATTTTTAGGTTAGATTAACTGATACAATGTAGTTACCCATTTGGTTAGATGAACTGATACAATGTAGTTACTGAATGCTGTTTGGTTAGAATATGTAAAACAAATCATCCATAATACTGTTAGTGTTAAGCTCTCACCAAATAATAACTCCGTGTGTCTCCATTGGTCCCCCAGGCATTAGCTACATCCCGGTCAACTGCACGGTCCATGTCGTTATGTACACTTACTACGGGCTGGCTGCCTTCGGGCCTGAGCTGAGGAAATATTTGTGGTGGAAAAAGTACATTACGAGAATGCAGATTGTAAGTAACTAGCATTTTATTGACCTAATTATGTCTTTAGTTTGAGATCTAATATCAAGCTCTTCTATTTATAAGCAGACGTAGGAAGAGGGGGCGGGGCTTCTTTGGAGCAGTTGAAGTTCGTGCCTACAAAATACATTTGCTCCACTAAGTCTATAGAATCTTTGCATTTCACTGATACTACGGCGGTCCGATGGGTCCAGGATAATTCCATCGACCACCGCATTGAGTAGATCTGTACTAGTTCATATAATAGAACTATTTTTTTAAAATGCTCATTATAATATATCAAACGTTTCAGTTTATTTTCCTCATCACAGGGCCAGTTCTGCATTTTAATAATCCAGTCGTTTACCATCAAGATGTACGACTGCAGGTTTTCATCGGCGACGTTTTACATGCTTGGCTTCTACATCTTCACTTTCCTCGTCTTATTCACCAACTTTTATGTTAAGGCCTACCTCACCAAACCTGGCGCGAACAAAGCCGACGTGCACCACAAGAATGGCGCGGAGGCAAACAAGGAAGAATCTTGCAGCGACAAAGACACGGGAAGAGACGGAGAAATTTCTCAGAATGTTTCTAGCAAAAAGCAGATCTGATGAAGCGTTTGAGCCCGAAGCAGATGACCTTGCTTTGGCTGGCCGCTACAGAAAGCTTTGCACTTTCCTTAGATAAGACGTAACATATTTTCAAGAATTATAAGACCATATTATGTCTAAAGACATCAAATAATATATGTATAATCTTCCCTTCACGCATTAAATACAAATAAGTACAGAATGCATGTGAAATAGATTGATTTGTTTTCAATTTAAAAAAAGACCAAAACATGATGACAATTAAAATTTAAGGCTTAAAAAAGATGAAAATTGTGATTTGAAACTGTTAAAATAAAAGACATTTGTAGATAATATTTGTATTATCTATTTGCGTGATGTCAGAGTTATTGTTCTTAATCAGGTATCAGTTGTTTTTTTTAAAATTATCAATGTAAATATGAAAGAGAAGCTTTGTTCTATCCTACAATTGGCTGCTCATTGAATCGCCTCACAAGGCTCTGTAACTCAGACATCTATTTCTTTCCGATGGTTTATCACCCTGACATATATATTTGATCGACAAATATATCGTCTACAGACATTCGATTTTAAGACATTTCAATGTTAGACAGTTTATCTACGTCACATGACCAACGCCTACAATCAATGCACCGATACAAAATACACATTAATGAAAAAAGGCATTCATCTGTTTTCAATGATCAAAGGTATAAATATAAATATTCAAATATTTATACAAAACAATGGAAATAAATAAAATGATAATGAGTCAAATTAAATCTAGAACATTTATACTTCAGAATTTTGAGGTCAAACCTCGACGATGCATACTAAGATAATTTGAACCAAGTCTTCCAGCAATTCTGCTAATTGCCCCCACCCCCCGGTAATGTTGCAATACTATTTTCGTCTAAGAGAAACTGATTATCTAGTTTTAAGTTCAGTGAAGTCCGATTATTCACTATGTGAGACTAATTGAAGTAATGGATGAGTGTCCAAATGGTTGATGATGAAAATTTTCCAGCGACGAAGATTCGAATTTTATGATATAAAAGTAAAAAGCTATCACAGCTATGTAATTGAAATTTATATTGAAATCAAGTATGTATTACTGTCAACTAAGGAAATTGTGACACAATTTGTAGATGTTTTCTAATGGAGAGAAGTAAAATACAATGGTTATATTTATGAGCTTGGTGTTTAATTGCATTAAAAATTAAGAAAACATTTGAACCAATATGCTAAATATAACACAATTACGACATGCTAATTATAGCTCACTTCACCCTTTCGTCAAATACAAAAACGAACGTCTTTAATGAATGGAGAAGCATCAGGAAAAACTAATTTTGACATTCATGGATTCTAGGCTTTCTTTTTAAGGCCTGCACACGCCATATGGCCGACACTGACCGCACCACCTCAACACCACCAAACGATAGAGTGCATAGAGTGCATATAGTGCATAGAGTGCATAGAGTGCATAGAGGGCATAGAGGGCATATAGTGCATAGAGTGCATAGAGTGCATAGAGGGCATAGAGTGCATAGAGTGCATAGAGTGCATAGAGGGCATAGAGTGCATAGAGTGCTTAGAGTGCATAGAGTGCATAGAGTGCATAGAGTGCATAGAGTACATAGAGTGCATTTGTTCATGGCAATAACATTTAGGTTTAAACTTTGGTCATATTCATCTTGGACGGAATTCAACAATGTATATATAGTGGACAGTGGCCAGGTGATAGTAGGACATAGCCCTTGCCGGGATAAAATGGCGACCACTTGAGATTTTGACTAGTTCCTATTCCTTGTCGTCTTTTCATTGGTCATGTCCGCTGAGGAAGACTCTCGGCTGACACGTGCCCATCTTGTGTCCTGTGCTTTGATTCAAGATTCCACAGAACTTGTTCTACTATTGTCTGCGGTTACCAGAAATTTGATCGAAAGAAATTTCGTCGACGGAAATTTGATCGAATGGAAATTTGGTCGAAAGTTATTTTCTTTAGATTTTACGTTAAAATTTTCGTTAAATTTCTTTTTGAACGCACTATACTATATAGTTAAACAAATTAATGCGTTCAAAAAGAAATTTAAAGCAAAATTTTAACGTAAAAACTGAAAGAAACAAAAAAAAAACAAAGAATTGACCAAATTTCCGTTCGATCAAATTTCCTTGGATCAATTTACCGTTGACGAAATTTCTTTCGATCAAATTTCCGGACATGATTTTCTTCACCCAGCTTAAACGCAGTCCTTCATTTACTCTCCTTTATTCACTGCGTTTATTTGTGTTTTACCATAAAAGTTGAGAACCACTGCCCAAGCTGGGGAAAAAAAAGTGTGTGTTTGTGTGTTTGGGGGGGGGTAATTATGCAAATAAAGATTTGATAGCTTATCAAGTAGCTTCCCTTTGAGGTAATCATGCATGGACACGGGAGATGATTTTTTTTAAACACAAAAATACAAATGTCATTTAGAAGTAAAACTTTCGGAAAAGAGTTAAAGGTGGGGGGCAGAGGGGTGGAGGATGAGTGACGTCTACAAGATTTTGAATAGAATCCCTTTGCATATGACAAGCTACATACCATTAGCTACATATTACATACATTATAGTACTAGGTAACGAGTTCCCACAATCTCCTGTACATTCTGTGACAGAACACATGATTAAGCTTCGATCATGAATAATGATAATGAGCCTAAATGAGGAGAGCAAAGATGTATCTTAGAGGTGTGTTCATAAAAGGTTGAAGACAACCAAAATAAAATATGTTTATTTAAAATCAAGGTATTAGTGTATCTCAAATGGGACGTTAGGTTACAATGTACTGCAGAGGAATGTGGACCACATAGGAGTACATCACACCTATGCATTGTGCACTCATCACATTAGCACTCATTACATCATTCATCATTACATCATTCATCATTGCATCATTCATCATTATAAAATTACATCATTATATCATTCATCATTACATTTTAATAATTACATCATTCATCATCACATAATTCATCATTACATCATTACATCATTCATCATTACATCATTACATCATTCATCATTATATCATTACATCATTACATCATTCATCATTACATCATTCATCATTATATCATTACATCATTACATCATTACATCATTCATCATTACATCATTTCATCATTACATCATTCATCATTATATCATTACATCATTACATCATTCATCATTACATTTTCATCATTACATCCTAAATCATTACATCATTCATCATTACATCATTCATCATTACATCATTCATCATTACATCATTCATCATTGGCCTAGATTTCGTTGTGTCTCCATTTATATTGGGGCGTTCTTCAAATGGTGGTCCACGGACCGGCCGCGGTCCTCGAGCCTTACGTTGCCGGTCCGCACAACATGATTATTTATTAGTATAAACATTGTATTAATAAATCTGGAAAAACTTGTCCACCGGTCCCAAAAAACCGTAAAAGTTTGGGAGACATTTCCCTAGAGCACATGATATTCTACCCAAGAGATTAGATTGTCTTGGCATGATTTACTCCAGTGATTATAGCGTCTTGGTACGATGCACTCTAGTGATTAGATTGCTTAGGTACGGTGAGATAAAAGTGAAATAAGTGAAACAAAGTATGGAAACACGAAATAAAGACGCATCAAAACAATGAACGTGTTGGCTGGAAACCTTTTTCAGCAAACCAACAACAGCAAATTTATGTTACAAAATATGTTAATGAAAATAAACGTTTAGCTGCAATGTAGTATCCGAGAGAACAACAATAGCAGCAATATAATAGAACAGTATTAGGTTAGATAGTTAATACAGGCGAAAGCGGACGGAAGAGAGGAAAAGTAAGTTCACTGCGATTGGTCGCTAGAAGGAGGGGAGGGGGAAAGGTTTAACAAGTCAAGGGAACATGACATTCATGCCATGTGATTACAAGTTCCAATAAGTTTGAAATAGTCTGTTCTCCTAGTTCAACCTGGCGGGCGTATTTGTATAAGATACAATTGCAGTGATAACGAGTCTGGATGTCAAAAGGACACGTTTTGCAACGGCTGTGTCCTAATGGCTTGGTCCAAAAGTGGGAGGGGTCAACGCGGATGAGTCTACGCACAAGGAGATTACGCAGATTTTGATCTCTTCTAAATGCAATTAGAGGCGAGGTTGAGAAAATGTTGTGGATGTCAAGGTCGGCGAGGAGAATGGCATGGTTTTAAAGGAACACATGCTTGGCTATGTGATTGTGAGGATGATATGTGAGAATAAGTTTGGTCCTGTCGCCATTGTCAATCGGACGAGGCCTGAAGGCATCAGCCCGAGTAATATTTATAACCCGTTTGAAAGGCTGATTAAAGCACTGTCTACACGTAGAGCCTACATCGGCAACAGTCGATCATTGGATTGCTTAGCAACGCTGTAGTTTGGACCAGTGATTAGATTGCCTAGCAACGATTAGTTGGGACCAGTGATTGGATTGCCTAGCAACGATGCAGTTTGGACCAGTGATTGGATTGCCAAGCAACTATGTAGTTTGGACGAGTGATTAGATCGCCTAGCAACTATGTAGTTTGGACCAGTGATTAGATCGCCTAGCAACGATGTAGTTTGGACCAGTGATTGGATTGCCAAGCAACTATGTAGTTTGGACGAGTGATTAGATCGCCTAGCAACGATGTAGTTGGGACCAGTGATTGGATTGCGTAGCAACGATGCAGTTTGGACCAGTTATTAGATCGCCTAGCAACGATGTAGTTGGGACCAGTGATTAGATTTCCTGGCAACGATGTACGTGAATAGACTAGACAAATCATCGACTGCTACAGCTGCTAAAAATGAATCTCACCATCGGCTGAATTTTTCTTTGATTTAAGTTAACCCAGCAGTACACCATCATAAAACAGATCTATTTAAAATGACATCGGCAACAAGTGGGTTTAACCGCGATCTTCTGTTAAACCTTTTTTTTCCCGAGAATGAAACGTCACCAGTGCAGAGATCGAATAGAATTGAATAGATCACCTGGCGGCTGAGATTCAACATGGGAAGTCATTTGATTGAAAGATCTCAATAAAATTTCGTGCGTTGTCGTTGACTCACACGGACGTTAAAACATCATTTCTAATTAAAACACATCTTACCTCGATACCATTTAGATAAAGTCTTAAAGATGACAATCATATGCGTCAAAATATTTTTTTTAAAGGTGGAAGCTTTAATTTTTAGGCAAATGTTAAGTTTTTTTCCGTTAAGATTTTATTTTTCAAAGTATCAATACATAAATTCCTTTACTTTCTGTAACCTTGTAAATCCAGCTTCCGGATATAACAATGGTGAACACGCCAGTTTGAAAAAAAACCGAACTAGTTTCTATTTTTTGTGGTACAAGTAATTTTTAACATGAAATTTAACTTTTTTTAAAATTACCATTAATTATTCACATGAACTTCTGTAGCGGCATTTTAGTGTTGAAATATTCCTTCACCGCCACTTCTTCCAGTGAATGAACGTAAATTTTTCAACAATTAAATTAAAATTTTATGTTTATTAAAACAAAATCCCAATTTCATTGTGTCATTAATTTCAAATAAACTCAGAAAACTAGCAAAAAAACACAATATTTTACTAAAATTCCTTCGGTGTGTTAATACTAATGCAAAAAAAATAATTCTAAAAAAAAAAAAAATAAAAAAAAATAATAAAAATGAAATAAAACAAAACAAAGGGGAGTGACTCCTACACGGAAATAAAACAAAAAAAAAAACAAAAAATTTTACTAAAATTCCTTCGGTGTGTTAAAAAAAATAAAAAAAAAATAATTCTAAAAAAAAAAAAAATAAAAAAAAATAATAAAAATGAAATAAAACAAAACAAAGGGGAGTGACTCCTACACGGAAATCTTATATAAACACGTACATAACGTAATGGTGCACTCTCTTTGAATTGACAACCTTGTTTTAGTTCTACGATACCAAGCTTCCACATACCTTGCTCTACTTTGTCCTTCACACAGCTTGAACGCAGTCATTCATTTATAATAGTTAATTTTGGAATTAAAGGTAGCATTATATTTCTTTAGGATCGTTAACTTCAAGCTTTAATATTTCCTTTAGGATTTTATAGTTATTGTCAAGTTCATATCTTTAATTTTTTTTTTCAATTTACATAAATTTGTATTAAAGATATGCTTGAATTCTTTACCACATAATAGCCCCTATCCCCACACACACTTCCCCCAATCTCTTATTTCCAAGTAAATGAACGTAACAGAAATATTTCGAAAAGGAAATGTTTAAAGACGTACATGCTAAATAGTTGAAAAAGAAACTGTTTGAAGAAGTACATGCCAATTAGTTGAAACAGAACTGTTTAAAGACGTACATGCTAAATAGTTGAAACAGAACTGTTTGAAGACTAACATGATAATTAGATAAAATACAAACTGTTTAAAGACATACATGCTAATTAGTTTAAACAGAACTTTTTAAAGACATACATGTTAATTAGTTGAAACAGAACTGTTTTAATACGTACATGCTAATTAAAAGAAACAGAACTGTTTAAAGACGTACATGCTAGTTACTTTTAAAAAATGTTAAAAACACGTACATGCTAATTAGTTGAAACAGAAACTGTTTAAAGACGTACATGCTAATTAGTTGAAACAGAAAATGTTTAAAGACGTACATGCTAAATAATTGAAACAGAAAATGTTTAAAGACGTACATGCTAAATAATTGAAACAGAAAATGTTTAAAAACGTACATGCTAAACAATTGAAACAGAAAATGTTTAATGACGCACATGCTAAATAATTGAAACAGAAAATGTTTAAAGACGTAAATGCTAAATAATTGAAACAGAAAATGTTTAAAGACGTACATGCTAAATAATTGAAACAGAAAATGTTTAAAGACGTACATGCTAAATAATTGAAACAGAAAATGTTTAAAGACGTACATGCTAAACAATTGAAACAGAAAATGTTTAATGACGCACATGCTAAATAATTGAAACAGAAAATGTTTAAAGACGTAAATGCTAAATAATTGAAACAGAAAATGTTTAAAGACGTACATGCTAAATAATTGAAACAGAAAATGTTTAAAGACGTACATGCTAAATAATTGAAACAGAAAATGTTTAAAGACGTACATGCTAAATAATTGAAACAGAAAATGTTTAAAGACGTACATGCTAAATAATTGAAACAGAAAATGTTTAAAGATGTACATGCTAAATAATTGAAACAGAAAATGTTTAAAGACGTTTATGCTCATAATTTAAATAAAAGTTTAAAGACGCATATGCTAATTTAGAAAAAAACCCAGAAACTGTTGAAAAAGTACATGCTAATTAGTTGAAACAGAACTGTCTAGACATGACATGCTAATAAGTTGAAACAGAAATGTTTAAAATATACAGTTTAACAGAACTGTTTTGAGACGCACATGCTAATAAGTTAAAATAAAAACTGTTTAAAGCAAGTAAATCTTTGAACTTTTAAACACCTACATGATATTTAGTTGAAACAGAACTGTTTAAAGACTTATATTCTAATTATTTGAAACAGAAACTGTTTAAGGACGTAGACGTATATGCTTATTAGTTTAAACATAACTGTTTAAACATATATATTCTAATTAGTTGAAACAGAACTGTTTCAAAACCTACATGCTAATTAGTTGAAATACAAACTGTTTGAAGCGTGTACGTCTTTGAACAGTTCTGTTTCAACTAATTTGCATTAACGTCTTTAAAAAGGTTTTGTTTCACCTAACTAGCATGTACGTTTTTAAAAAGTTCTGTTTCAACTAATTAGCATGTATGTCTTTCAACATTTCCTGTATTAACTTAATAGCATGTCTGTCTTTAAACAGCTTTCTTATTCAACGGATATCACTCCGTTGCCAGCGGGGTCGAGTCCTTTGAACAATGTTTGCTGTATATATATCTAATCTGTGATTGCTCTACACTTTTTACTGACTTATTAAAGAAATTTGCATGCAGCCGATACACATTTACATATTGTTCGGTTGGCGGCTTCTGCTTGCTGTGACACTTGCTTGAGTTACCGTAACAAGTGGACACGTAAGTATCAGAGTTAAAATGTAACTGATGGATTTTTTGAGAGCACTGGGAAAAAAAAAATAGACTCAGGTGAATTTTTTAGTTTACAAGGGTGAAAGTTGTTTTGAAACGCATGGCTTTCCTTTGATCGATTCCTGATGACAAAATAGAACAAATGTTCTTGGATAATAATTATGAAAGACGAACAAAACAATACAATAGCAGATTGAACATTGCGGTCTTAATCCTATATATCAATTATAACATTATTGTCTTTTTCCTATATATCAAGTATAACATTATTGTCTTTTTCCTAAATATCAAGTATAACATTATTGTCTTTTTCCTAAATATCAAGCATCACATTATTGTCTTTCTCCTAAATATCAAGTATAACATTATTGTCTTTCTCCTAAATATCAAGAAAAACATTATTGTCTTTCTCCTATATATCAAGTATAACATTATTGTCTTTCTCCTAAATATCAAGCATAACATTATTGTCTTTCTCCTAAATATCAAGTATAACATTATTGTCTTTCTCCTAAATATCAAGTATACAATTATTGTCTTTCTCCTAAATATCAAGTATAACATTATTGTCTTTCTCCTAAATATCAAGTATAACATTATTGTCTTTCTCCTAAATATCAAGTATAACATTATTGTCTTTCTCCTAAATATCAAGTATAACATTATTGTCTTTCTCCTAAATATCAAGCATAACATTATTGTCTTTCTCCTAAATATCAAGTATAACATTATTGTCTTTCTCCTAAATATCAAGTATAACATTATTGTCTTTCTCCTAAATATCAAGTATAACATTATTGTCTTTCTCCTAAATATCAAGTATAACATTATTGTCTTTCTCCTAAATATCAAGTATAACATTATTGTCTTTCTCCTAAATATCAAGCATAACATTATTGTCTTTCTCCTAAATATCAAGTATAACATTATTGTCTTTCTCCTAAATATCAAGTATAACATTATTGTCTTTCTCCTAAATATCAAGTATAACATTATTGTCTTTCTCCTAAATATCAAGTATAACATTATTGTCTTTCTCCTAAATATCAAGCATAACATTATTGTCTTTCTCCTAAATATCAAGTATAACATTATTGTCTTTCTCCTAAATATCAAGTATAACATTATTGTCTTTCTCCTAAATATCAAGTATAACATTATTGTCTTTCTCCTAAATATCAAGCATAACATTATTGTCTTTCTCCTAAATATCAAGTATAACATTATTGTCTTTCTCCTAAATATCAAGTATAACATTATTGTCTTTCTCCTAAATATCAAGTATAACATTATTGTCTTTCTCCTAAATATCAAGTATTATTGTCTTTCTCCTAAATATCAAGTATAACATTATTGTCTTTCTCCTAAATATCAAGTATAACATTATTGTCTTTCTCCTAAATATCAAGTATAACATTATTGTCTTTCTCCTAAATATCAAGTATAACATTATTGTCTTTCTCCTAAATATCAAGCATAACATTATTGTCTTTCTCCTAAATATCAAGTATAACATTATTGTCTTTCTCCTAAATATCAAGTATAACATTATTGTCTTTCTCCTAAATATCAAGTATAACATTATTGTCTTTCTCCTAAATATCAAGTATAACATTATTGTCTTTCTCCTAAATATCAAGTATAACATTATTGTCTTTCTCCTAAATATCAAGCATAACATTATTGTCTTTCTCCTAAATATCAAGTATAACATTATTGTCTTTCTCCTAAATATCAAGTATAACATTATTGTCTTTCTCCTAAATATCAAGTATAACATTATTGTCTTTCTCCTAAATATCAAGTATAACATTATTGTCTTTCTCCTAAATATCAAGTATAACATTATTGTCTTTCTCCTAAATATCAAGTATAACATTATTGTCTTTCTCCTAAATATCAAGTATAACATTATTGTCTTTCTCCTAAATATCAAGCATAACATTATTGTCTTTCTCCTAAATATCAAGTATAACATTATTGTCTTTCTCCTAAATATCAAGTATAACATTATTGTCTTTCTCCTAAATATCAAGTATAACATTATTGTCTTTCTCCTAAATATCAAGTATAACATTACTTTCTTTCTCCTAAATATCAAGTATAACCTTTCTCCTAAATATCAAGTATAACATTACTTTCTTTCTCCTAAATATCAAGTATAACATAACTGGCTGTCTCCTGCAATCTTCTCAGCCATTCAAGTCGGTAGAGGTTTTATAGGTGAACAAGAAATAAAAAGACACAATAACATCTATAAAGACACAATAACATCTATAAAGACACAATAACATCTATAAAGACACAATAACATCTATAAAGACACAATAACATCTATAAAGACACAATAACATCTATAAAAACACAATAACATCTATAAAGACACAATAACATCTATAATATCAGTCTAGCTTATACTCACAGTTACAACTAAAATATCAAAGTACCGTATGATATTTTGTATTTTGTAATTAGAATAGTATATAATCGTCATCCCACGACTGCTCACACTGTCTTTAAAATGCACCAATGAGCGAATGATAACGAGTGCAACACCGTAATATATATATTTACTGAATGTTTTTGTAACAAAATTGTGAGACAAGCCCCAACGACATTTGTTTCATTTGGGACATGTTTAATGTCCTTACACAAACCTTACATAAACCTTACACAAACCTTACACAAACCTTACACAAACCTTTCACAAACCTTACACAAACCTTACACAAACCTTACACAAGCCTTACGCAAACCTTACACAAGCCGTACACAAGCCTTACACAAGCCCATAGGGGCTTTGGAAAAACTAGTTTCATATATATTTTTGTCATCAATGGTATAAACAGCATCACTGTGTAACCTTGCTGTCATAAATGCCGTCTGTTTCAGACCTACAGTAGGAGACAGAGTGAAGGAGTCTTGCGTGCTTTAAGGTCACAGTCAAAATGGCGTCCTCAGGTTTTCAAAGTTTGAAGGACCATTATTTTCGCATAATGTCCTATGGAGGTTGGTAAATATCTTTAAAAATTTGAATCAGGTTATGAGATTAGCTTTCCAATAACAAAGTTTTTACATACAATTATTAATTGACATGAAAGAAAATTTTATAAGCCAAGGTCCCCGGATGTAGTGGTACCGCAAGTCAAAATCGTCCACTTTAAAACTTGTGGATTGTTATCCAGTGACGTTGCCAGGGTTTTTTGCCGCTGAACTCTTCTTCAGTTTGAGCCAATGGACGATCCTTCAGTTTGAGCCGATGGACGATCCTTCAGTTTGAGCCGATGGACGATCCTTCAGTTTGAGCCAATGGACGATCCTTCAGTTTGAGCCGATGGACGATCCTTCAGTTTGAGCCGATGGACGATCCTTCAGTTCGAGCCGATGGACGATCCTTCAGTTTGAGCCAATGGACGATCCTTCAGTTCGAGCCGATGGACGATCCTTCAGTTCGAGCCGATGGACGATCCTTGAGTTTGACCCAAAACACTTTGCAAACAAAAACGAACTAACTTCGTCTGCTGGCTCATCAGGTGAAGTGGGCCACTGATTGCATTGTCATAACATTCTCCGTTGACAAATTCCAGATCCACTCCGTTAACTTCTGTTACCATCTGTTATCTTCTGTTTCCATCTGTACCATCTGTTACCTTTTTTCCAAAAGCTACTGGTGCCATCAGATTCATGCAACAACCAACATGGATCAAATCGTGTTGAAAATGTTTGTACCGTCTTGTTTCTTAATGAGAAACATTCGTTACAATCAACAAAACACGAAGAAAATTTGACCACACTGTGAATGCAGTCCTTCCCACATTACACAAATTTTCGTGTTTTTTTGTGTGTTAGTTGTGCAATGCATTGACTGTCTCTGACCGTCTCTGACAGATCCCGATTGTGACGGCGTCATTTTTTTCGACCACCCGGATAAAGTATTAATAATAATTGGACTCTACCTGTTGGTCGTATGGCAGGGACCAAAGTGGATGCAGCATCGAAAAGCATTTGAACTAAAAAATACCATAATTCTGTACAATTTTGTGTTAGTACTGCTGTCATCATATTTAGCAATAGGGGTAAGTTGTCTGGTGAATTTTATGTTATATGTGCACTACTAGTACATGCCTGTCAAGCTGTCAGTCTCCCGGTCTGTCTGTCAGTCTCTCGGTCTGTCCGTCAGTCTCTCTTGGTCTGTCTGTAAGTCTCCCGGTCTGTCTGTCAGTCTCTAGTCTGTCTGTCAGTCTCTAGTCTGTCTGTAAGTCTCCCGGTCTGTCTGTCAGTCTCTAGTCTGTCTGTCAGTCTCCCGGTCTGTCTATCAGTCTCTAGTCTGTCTGTCAGTCTCTCGGTCTGTCTGTCAGTCTCTAGTCTGTCTGTCAGTCTCCCGGTCTGTCTGTCAGTCTCTAGTTTGTCTCTCAGTCTCTAATATGTATGTCAGTCTCCCGGTCTGTCTATCAGTCTCCCGGTCTATCTCTGCTACTACTAATTTTTCAACAACAAACACATAAACAACTAAAACTTCTACATCTAATACTACTACTACCACCACTACTACCACCACTACTACCACTACTACCACTACTACTACCACCACTACTACTACTACTACTACTACTACTACTACTACTACTACTACTACTACTACTACCACTACTACTACCACTACTACTACCACTACTACTACTACTACTACTACTACTACTACTACTACTACTACTACTACCACCACTACTACTACTACTACCACCACTACTACCACTACTACTACTACTACCACCACTACTACCACTACTACTACTACTACCACCACTACTACCACTACTACTACCACTACTACCACTACTACTACCACTACTACTACTACTACCACCACTACTACCACTACTACTACCACTACTACCACTACTACCACTACTACTACTACTACTACTACCATCACTACTACCACCACTACTACTACTACTACCACTACTACTACCACTACTACTACCACTACTACTACCACTACTACTACCACCACTACTACCACTACTACTACTACTACCACCACTACTACCACTACTACTACTACTACCACCACTACTACCACTACTACTACCACTACTACCACTACTACGCCTACTACTACTACTACTACTACCACCACTACTACCACCACTACTAATACTACTACCACTACTACTACCACTACTACTACCACTACTACTACCACTACTACCACTACTACTACTACTACCACTACTACCACCACTACTACCACTACTACTACTACTACCACTACTACCACCACTACTACCACTACTACTACTACTACCACTACTACCACCACTACTACCACGACTACTACTACTACTACCACTACTACCACCACTACCACCACTACTACCACTACTACTACCACTACTACCACTACTACTACCACCACTACTACTAATACTACCACTACCACTACTACTACCACTACTACCACCACTACTACTACTACTACCACTACTACTACTACTACCACTACTACCACCACTACTACTACCACTACTACTACTACCACTACTACTACTACCACTACTACCACTACTACTACTACCACTACTACTACTACCACTACTACCACCACTACTACTACCACTACTACTACTACTACCACTACTACCACTACTACTACTACTACTACTACTACTACCACTACTACTACCACTACTACTACCACTACTACTACGACTACTACTACTACCACTACTTCTACTACTACTACTACTACTACTACTACCACTACTACTACCACTACTACTACTACTTCTTTTATAATTACTACTTATTCTTTTGTATTATTATTATATACAACTTAAACGGAACATGTCAAAATATTAAATTTCTGAAAAAAAATTAGTTTATAAATTCCATTCTTTCTCTGTCATTCGCTCTCTCCCCACCTCTCTCTCCCTCTCTCTACAAACTCTCTCTCTCCCCACCTCTCTCTCTCTCTCTCTACAAACTCTCTGCCCACCTCTCTGTCTAAGCAGCCCTCTCTCTCACCGCACTCTCTCCAAGCCCCTCTCTCCCTCCACCTCACTCACCATCTCTCTCTCCCCACCTTTCCTCCCAATGCTTCCCTCTCCCCCTCTCTCCCACCCCACTCTCCCCACTTCTCTATCTCTCTCACATTCTCTGACGTAATATATATATATAAGATCTTCTCAAAACAAATATAATAACCTTTCTGTAGTCCTTGGTTGGCATTTTTCTGGCTGGAAGTTATGACCCACTGTGTAATGAAGTTAACTACGAAGCTTCGCTGGACAAGAGCATGGTATGTCATTGGTTATATTGCTTCCATTTTAGCTTTCAGATACTTCAACTTTTCAAATACGCCAAACAACAGCGTAGGGAAATATGTTTTCCCTTCAAATCAAACAAAATTTCATCTATTCTTATCACAAAAAACAGGCCTGCACAACACAAAATCTTAAGGTAGGCCGTAATATTTTATGAAAAACTTGTGCGGGCCAAAAGAAAATAAGACAGGATTTGTGCGGGCCAAAGGAAAATAGGACATTGGGGAAAGCTATTAAGAAAATAATAAGAATAAAGAATAATTCGTTACTTTGCGGGCCGCAAAGTGGGTGCTAGTGGGCTGCATCCGGTCCACGGGTCGTATGTTGTGCAGGCCTGCCATAAAAGATCAAAATGAAAATTATTCAGAAATATTAATTCATAATGCACTGATAAGGTACAATGATGTATAGCATGCATGTTGTGGCGGAAAGTTTACCGCTATTTTTGTGGTTTCCTCCTGAACACCCTCATCAACTCCCCCCAACCCTCCACCCATCTCCCCCAGTTACCAAGCCAGGTCCACCCCTAACATCTACACCCATACCACACGCCTCACTTACATCTACACCCACCCCAAACGCCTCCCTTACATATATATACACATCCCACGCCTCCCTTACATCTACACTTCCCCAAACGCCTCCCTTACATCTACACTTCCCCAAACGCCTCCCTTACATCTACACACATATCAAACGCCTCCCTTACATCTACACTTCCCCAAACGCCTCCCTTACATCTACACTTCCCCAAACGCCTCCCTTACATCTACACCCACCCCAAACCCCTCCCTTACACCTACACCCATCCCACACGCCTCCCTCACATCTACACCCACCCCAAACTACGCCTCCCTTACATCTACACCCACCCCATACGCCTCCCTTACATCTACACCCATACCATACGCCTCCCTTACATCTACACCCACCCCAAACGCCTCCGTTACATCTACACCCATACCATACGCCTCCCTTACATCTACACCCACCCCAAACGCCTCCCTTACATCTACACCCATACCACACGCCTCCCTTACATCTACACCCATCCCAAACGCCTCCCTTACATCTACACCCATACCACATGCCTCCCTTACATCTACACCCATACCACACGCCTCCCTTACATCTACACCCACTCCAAACGCCTGCCTTACATCTACACACATACCTCACGCCTCCCTTACATCTACACCCACGCCAAACGCCTCCCTTACATCTACACCCATACCACACGCCTCCCTTACATCTACACCCACCCTCACGCCTCCTTTACATCTACACCCACCCACACCCCCCCCCTACATCTCCACCCACCCCCAACGCCCGCCTTACCCCTACACCCACCCCACACGCCTCCCCTACTCATCTACACCCATACCACACGCCTCCCTTACATCTACACCCACCCTCACGCCTCCTTTACATCTACACCCACCCACACGCCCCCCTTACATCTACACCCACCCCAAACGCCTGCCTTACATCTACACCCACCCCAAACGCCTGCCTTACATCTACACCCATACCACAAGCCTCCCTTACATCTACACCCACCCCAAACGCCTGCCTAGACCCAACTTCAGCCAAACCATTTCCAACGCCATCTACCTTCATGATCCAGCCCTTTGGAAAACTGTTGCAGCAACGGAAGGATCTGGGAGCAGCAGAGATAGTCTGTGAGCAGAGGCAGACACAGCAGAGATAGTCTGTGAGCAGAGGCAGACACAGCAGAGATAGTCTGTGAGCAGAGGCAGACACAGCAGTCAGACAGCTGATGCAATTTGCAATTACATTTGTATATTTATTTTTAATTTTGATACATTTGACGATTATTGTAATGATCTGCAAATTATCATCATCATCAGTGGCGCTACAACCCGTGTAGTGCCCTGGCTTGCTCCACCGCATCTTTCCATTCGCTTGATCGATGGCTTTCCGCCTCCATGTGCGAACCCCCAAATAGTGTAAATCCTTCAGTACATCGTCGATCCATCTCAGTCTTGGACGACGGGTGAGCCATCTGCCGTTAGGTTTCTGCCTGCATATCACTTTTGCTGCTCAGTAATCTGCCATCCTTTCGATATGTCCTGCCCAGCGCAGTCTGCCTTTTTCTTTTAGTGTTGTGACTATTGGCGGGTCTTTTCACAAATTGGTATAGCTCGTGGTTTGTACGGACTCTTCAGACATCATTGTATATCATGAGTTGCACATGAGGAAAAAAAAAGTTTTGACAAAATTTAGATGATTGTATTCTTTTAGAGATCATTTTCATATATTATAAAGCATTTTCTTCTTCTTTTTTCAATACAGCGACAATACGTGAGTATATATCTACATCATAAGTTTTCTCAATTTATAAATAGTTAATAACTCAAATCCAACATTTCTATAGCGTTGTCCGAATTATTAAATGGAAATAAGTGACCGTAACTGACCAGGTGACTGGAATTTCTGGACGCATCTCTTAATTATGACGTGACGTAAAAATAAAATATACTTTTCTTTTAAGTCTGGAAAATACATGAATTGTTTACAAAAATAAAACTAAATCCATTTTTTTCCTCAAAAATTTGAAATTATTTACAAGGGATATGTTTTTAAAAAAAATGTTTAAATGCAACTGCTATTTGTTTCTACAGGCAAAGGTTCTCGCTTGGTTATTTTTTGTATCCAAGGTGGCTGAGTTGATGGATACGGTAGGTACCGCCTGGTCGTTAGCTTCGAGGGTAGTGGAATATGTGTATGTGTGTTGTTGTTCGTACGTCAAAATCAACAAGGACTCTCTAGTCATCCTGTTAGGGGTTGTGTCAGAGGCGTGTCGAAGGGGGGGGTGCAGGGGGGGGACAGATTCCCCGGGCGCCAGCGAGTTAGGGGGCGCCAAATGTGCTTTGCTTTTATTTTATTGATAAAAATAATGGGTTTAAGAGTTGAAAAAAAGAAAAGGGGGCGCTTTAAAATGAATCTTGACCCTGGGCGCGAATCTTGTCCCAGGGCGCCAAACACTCTCACTACGCCTCTGGGTGGGGTGGGTCACGATGAGTGCGTAGGTTGCTTGCAAGTCCGATCCGTGCTCGGAATAGACTCTAGCACCGCGGGCAGGGGATTGTTGCTGTAGTCGGTGGACAAAGGTTGCTTTATTCGGGCTAGCTTGTGTGTCTCAGCTATCGCTATCCTTCTGGCTTCATGAGATTGAGCCCCACTCTTGACAACTGATCTCTACTGGGCTCTGTCCTGGGCTGTCTGCACACATTCAATGGGATAGATGCTGAAGGCCTTTAGTGCTCCTTTCAGTGTGTTTTTGTATCGCTTTCCTTGACCTCCTTGGGAGCGTTTGCCTAGCATGAGTTCTTCGAAGAATAGCTGTTTAGGGAGCCGGTTGTCTTCCATAAGGGCCACGTGTTCTGCCAAACGGAGTTGAGACTGCATCAGGGTGGTGAAGTTGCTAGGTAGTTTCGCTCTAGCGAGGACCTCTGTGTCAGGAACTTTGTCTTGCCAACTGATGCTGAGGCGTTTCCTGAGGTAGGTTGTTTGAAAATGGTTTAGTTTATTGGCGTGCCGCTTGTAGACTGTCCACGTTTCACATCCATAGAGCAATGCCGAGACCACTGCTGCGTTTTATTCCTTGATTTTCGTTTCATGTCTGATACCTCTTCTGTCCAAAACGAAGCTGCGGCGTCTGCCAAATATTGCACTTTTGCTTTTGCGAGTCTGGCATTCATTTCATCATCTATGAAGACAGATCTGGAGAGGGTGTTACCCAAGTAGGTATGAGGGCACTACCCAAGTAGGTACATTTGTCCACCGCATTTAGACGATGTCCGCTGATGGTGATGCCTGGTTCAAATTAGGGCTCACTGGGAGTTGGCTGATACATCGCTTCAGTCTTCTTTGTGTTGATTGTAAGCCTAAAGTTGTTGAAGGCCCTAGAGAAGATTTCAATGCTATGTTGCATTCTCGGATTCTGAGGCAGCATTAAGGGCACAATCGTCCGCAAACAGAAGCTTGCTGATGGTGTTATTTTTACCTTGGTTTTGGCTTGAAGCCTCAGGTTGAAGACTGATCCATCGGTGCCCATGTGGAGTCCTTGAACGCATCAGACAGCTTACAGAATACATAATACTGAAGAGTGTGGGAGCCAGGATACAGCCCAGCTTCACACCATTTGCGACAAGGAATTCTTGAGATGACTGACCGCTGTCCTGCATCCGGGCCATCATGCCGTCATGCAGCTGACGGATGATGGTGAACTTTTCTGGGCATCCGTACTTTTTCATGATTGTCCACAGGCCCCCTCTATTGACCATGTCAAATCCTTCTTCAGGTCAATAAATGTGGAATAAAGGTCCGTATTTTGCTCCTGTCATTTCTCTTGGAGCTGCCTGGCAGCAAACACCATATCGATAGTTCCGGATTCTTTGCGGAGATGGGCTAGACTTTCGGGTAGGGGACCTAGCTCCAGATATGCATTCAGGCGGTTCAGTAAGGCTGGGGTCAGGATCTTGCCGCAATTGACAGTAGTGAAATTCCGCATTGATTGTCGCAGGCCTTGTGGTTTCCTTTGTGTTTGTACAGGTGGATAATTGAGGCATTTTTTATGTCCTGTGGTACAGTTTCCGTCTGCCAGATGATCTGGATTAAACACAATAACTGATCCGTCAGCGCCGGTCTACCCCTTTTGTAGATTTCGGTAGAAATCATGTCGGAGCCAGGTGGTTTGCCGCTGGACAGTTGACCGATGGCCATCTGTATGTCAATCAAAGTTGGGACAGCGTCCAGTGACTTTTCGCTTGGACCTTAGGCAGTCTTTCAATGGCCTCAACATTAATGACGGAAGGCATATTCAGCACACTCTCAAAGTGTTTCGCCCATCTCTCCAAGATTTTCTCCTTGCTTGTGATGAGTGTAGAACCGTCTGCATTAAGGAGAGGGGAAGACCCTGAGGTGGTAACGCCATAGATTTCTCTCAGGCCACAGTAGAAGTTCTTCGTGTCTTTCTTGTCTGAAAAGCACTGAATCTCATCAGCTGTCGCACTGAGCAAAGAGTTTTGCATCTGGCGCAGTTGCAACTGGATCTTGCTGCAGATGCTCCTCAGTGCAACTTTCCTTGCTGTTAACATTGTGTCATCATACAGGGTCTTGTACGACCGACGTTTTTTCTCAAGTAGCGGTTGGATCGCTGAGTTGTTTTCATCAAACCAATCCTTGTGTTTCCTGGTAGAGGTGTCCCAAGTGCTCAGCTGCTGTGCTGTACACCGTCTCACGAAGAGTGGTCCATGCTGCTTCCACATTCTGGTTGTCCAATGAGATGGTATCAAGGCGTTCATCCAGGTTGTCAACAAAGGTTTGTCTCACATCAGGGATCTTCAGCTTACTGATGTTGAGGCGTTTCGAAGCTTTGGTGGCCTGAGGTCATCGCTTAGGTTGGATGCTAATTTTGTCCGCCCAGCATTCTGCGCCACACATGGCCTTAGTCACTCTCACGTCCTGCCGGTCCCTTTTTCTCAAGATGAAATAATCTATTTGGAGCCAGTGTTTTGAATGGGGTTGCATCCAGGAGGTCCTGTTGCGTGTAGGGAGGCTGATGATGGTGTTTGTTGTTAGAATTCAGCACAGGTCTGAAAAGGCAGTAGACCGTTGCTGTTGCACTTTCCAACACCATACTTCCCAATCACACCCCCCCCCCTTAGGATGTGTTGTCACCACCGACAAGTGCATTGAAATCTCCAAGGATTGGTGAGTTTTTCAGCAGTAGGTGTGGAAGAGAAGACAGTGTTCAGGTCTTCATAAAACTTGTCTATGGTCTCTTCTGAGTTTGTCATAGTGGGTGCATAGGCACTGACTAAGGTGGCAGCCTTCTTTTCATGGTGAAGGAGGACTTTCATCGTCATTGATACCTTTTGGGGAGCTGGAGAGCTTGCTCATAACAGATGTTTTGATAGCAAGGCCAAATCACGTAAGGGTCACGTCCGCTCCAGAATAAATAATAGCCAACAAGCCTTTCTGTGATTTCACCTTTGCCAGAGAGTCTGGTGTCAATGAGGACGTCGATTCTATGTTGTATCTGGCAAGTTCATGGGCAATGAGCACCGTGCGTCGTTGAGGTCTGTTTGTATTATCCCTGTCAAGCAGGGTGCAAATGTTCCATATGGCAATTCGAGTTTGTCTTTGTTTTTCGACCGCTAAATTGGATCCTCACCCATCACGGATACGCGGCCATGGTATGAAGGCGTAGGTAATGTTTAGGGCACCTTTTCTAGCTTCCTCCTCATGCATTGAGGTGAGCAGTGCTGTCCTGAATTGGGCTGCTCTGACACTCAGGTGGCTGCCGAACCCACTTCTGTCGTAATCAGTGTAGAGCGACCCTATAGCCTGATTCGCCTGTGTGCATATGTGCGACTACGACTACCAGTGCACCACACCTGTCTCTTCGTCGCTTACCCGCCGCCACATGACTTGGGAATATGGTTGTTGGATGACTGATGACTTGCGCGGATCAATTTGCTTAAAGTGAGGAGGAGTTGCGCCCACACCCTCTCGTCCGGACCCACCGTGTCCAGTGGCAAGAATAAGTCAAGACGACCGGAGATGGGAACGGATGCAGTGGATGGCCAACATGTTCTACGTGTCTCATATTGCTCTACACATTCCACGTCGCGTTGCTGTAATCGCCTTCAGCTCCGTTGAACCTAGATGGTCTCCTCCGCAGAATCCGTGGCATGCAGTAGGTAGGCAGACCTAATTCACCAACGGTATAGCGCCCATCAGCTACCCCCATCTGGTTTAGCAGGGTAGTGGAAGCCGTTGCCCGGGGTATGGCCGCTGTTGCATGCTATCAGCTACGCGAAGCCACAGGTGAGAGTTGAGTGACAGGAGAGAACCAAGGTGGATCAATTATTTTTAAAGTTATAAAACATAGGGAACATGATAAAATAATAAATACATATATATGAAATATAATAAATAGATAAATAAATAAAATAATTAATTATATATATATATAGTATATATATAACAATAAGCTGGGGAGACATAACGCCAATAGGGAGACATGATTTAAGTACGTTCGGATTCGTAAAAACAATCATAGTTATTATTTTTTTTATTTTACGTAAATCGAATAAATTTAAATGCGCAAAAAATATTTTAAATTCGCTTTTATTTTATTAAAATTTAAAGTTATAGAATTATAAAGTACAAATACATTTAAAGTATCAAATAAGGAACTATTTTAAGTATTTTATATGGTTTTGAAAGTTATGGGAAAAAAATATATAAAAATCATAATCAAAGAATTACATCGTAATCACATTTATCGGGAAATCTTTAAGTGCGTTGTTAATATTGCGAACTAAAATTAAAATTATTTTGTTCTAAATAATCACGAATCATAGCGCGAATAACCTATTTTAAATTTAATAACAATGCGTGACAAAACTGATAATGTATTTTCCATTTCTAAAGTAAAATTAATAAATACAGTTGATTGCTTTTTAAATTGTCAAATACCACACTCATTTTTGCTTTGTATATTTTAACATTTAAAATGTTTTGCCTTTTTTGATTACAAAAATATACTTTTATCAAAATTATAAAGTAATAAAAACTAACCTTTAAATATAAAACCTAATAAGAAAATGCGGTTTAATTCCAACAGTCCAGCGCAACTCCATAGCTAAATAGCATTCACTAATCTACTTATGCCTCATACAAATAAGAACGAACCATATGAAGTGCAAACTATGTTAGTTTAGGCATGGAAGGGACTACAATCCGGTGGTAGATTTTCTAAATGTATTTAAATCTGGGTGGGGGAGGGGGTGGACACTTTACCCCAGGCAGCACAAGATACGTCTCAAAATAAAGGAACGAATTTGATCAATAATTAACCTTCTTGGGTACATTCATATCGGAGGTAGGAAATAGGATGTGTACATTTTTACATGGATTACAATATAATTAAATTCTATGGTATTACATTTGTGAAAAAAGAGATGCTACATTCTCTTTTTACAAATATGGGTATGTTCATTTTGTCAAACGCAGCACAAGATACATCTTAAAATAAAGGAATGGTTTTGATAAATAATTAACCTTCTTGGGTAAATACATATCGGACGTAGGAAATAGGATGTGTACATTTTACGTGGGTGTCCATACATTTAAATTATATGGTATTACATTTGTGAAAAAAGAGATGCTACATTCTCTTATTACAAATATGTTTATGTTCATTCTGGTCAAGGCAGCACAAGATAAGTCTCAAAATAAAGGAATGAATTGAAAAATAATTAATTTTCTTGGGTAGGAAATAAGTTGTGTACATTCTTACGTGGATGACAACAGAGTTAACTCCTATGGTATTACATGTGTGAAAAAATAAAATTTTACCTTCTCTTTTTACAAATATTGGTCTTTTCATTTTGCCCCAGGCAATACAAGATACGTCCCAAAATAGAGGAATTAATTTGATTAATAATTAATTTTCTTGGGTAAATACATGTCGGAGGTAGGAAATAAGATGTGTACATTTTTACGTGGATGACAACTGAGTTAACTTCTATGGTATTACATTTTTAATTTTGTTTAATTCTATTTTTTTTGTTTTTTACAAATAAACATATTTTTACTAATTAAGAAAATCAATGGCGTTAACAAATCTTGGGTACATTTATATAATTAAATCCATAAATATCAAAACCTAATCATTTTACACACTTGAAAATTAAATTTTGACAAATGAAGATGGGTTAATAATTTCTTTAAAAAAAATAAAAAAATATACTTTTGTTGTTACTTTGCCAAAAGTAAAGACGTGTATATTTTAATGAGATTAACAATTTATTTTTTTTTAAAAGACAGTCAAATCTGATATAGGCGTGAAAAACAGTTGCGAGATTCTCCTTGGATAAAAGAATTCTTTGTTTTACGATTTTCTGATAATGTATTTTTAAAAAAAAAGACAAAAATGAGTTTACATTTTTTATGAAGATATCAATATATATAGAATACCTGTAATACAAAATATATTTATATCATATATAGAGTTTTTGTTGTAAATTTAAGATTAGGTTTTTTTAAAATTTTGAGAGAAAAAATTTGTAATTCAAGGGCACCAAAAAGGGGTAAATCTAAAGTATTTCTCTAACGTAGTAATTGTCTCTCAATTAACTTCTTTAGTGACAAAAGTGATATAATTAGTGATAATCTAGACTGGGCAATTTAAGGTCATGTTTAGAGGGGAGAAAGTAGTTTAGGAGCGTGAAAGGGTGTAGGGTACGCGTATCACATATAGCAGATAAAAACTTCTAAAAAATCAATGATGTTAGAAACGTAAATCACATTACATTTTAAAAGTTATAAATTGGGATGAGTTTTTGCAATAGCAGTTAGAAATTATCGCAAAGGATCTACACTTATTATCCCGATAACATCGCGTCATTTACTCTAGTATTTATATATTTATATATATATAATATATATGTATAATATATATATATATAAGATAAGATAAGATAAGATAGGATTCTTTTATTGATCCAAATAAATGGAAATGTTTTTTGATCGCATTATACATTTTCAGCACAAAAATAAAACAATTTGAACACAAGACATTTATAATAAATTATTTCAAACAGCCATTCAGTGAGTTCTCTTAGCAAAATCGGGAACTTATTAGTTCTCATTCAGATGTGTGACTTCAGAGGAAGCACGCCGGTAAATTCGTACAGATTGGGGAACAAAAGAATTTTTATATCGGTCAGTCCTCGCCGTGATGGAAAGAATTCGTCCCGAACGGCCCGATCCTAAGTATCTAGGATGAAGAGGGTGGGATGCATCATCCAAAATGTGTTTAGTTTTGCAAAAACATCTTTCTTCAATAGTTCCTCAAGTGATGGTAAAGTCTCTCCAACAATAGTAAGATTGCGTCCTCCGTACTTCTTGCAGGTTTGTAAGCAAATTGGTGGGGGTCAAGTTTTTGCTGTACTTCATTCAACATTTCTTTCAGAATTATTTTCTCAAATCATTTCATGACAATAGAGGTAAGTGCAACAGGTCGTAAGTCGTTGTTGCACGTTACCTTAATTTCCTTTGGAATTGGTAGGATTTCTGAAGTTTTCCATATTGCTGGTATTGCGTGAGTTACATAAGATTTATTAAATATGTAACAAAAATGTAGGAAAGCTGCTCTGAACACAGTTTAATGAGCCAACCACTTAATTTGTCTGGTCCCGAGGCCTTGGCTGCGTCAACTTGTTTAAATCACTCTCTGTTCGGTAAACAATAAACTACCATCCTGTACACTAGTGCCATCTTGAAATGAAGTCATCATCTCATTGTGCACTCTTCCAAAGTCCAGGCTGTCAAAACGACAATAAAAGTCATGTGTGTGTGTGTGTTTGTGTGAGTGTAAATGTGGTATTGTTATTTAGCGATGTAGGTTAAAAGCCGTTTTCAATTGTTTTTTCCTAGGTATTTTTCATTCTACGCAAGAAGAACAACCAGATGACATTTCTTCACGTCTACCACCACACGTCGATAGTGCTGTGTACTTGGACAGCAATAAAGTTCATGACCAAAAATTCATGTAACTTGAAAATACAAAACAAAACAATAACTAAATAAAACAAATATATAGACATAGTTAATGGTCACATGACGAAATGGCATTGTATTTCAGTGTCATGTCACCGAGTCGGAACTGGCCATAATGTAGTCAATGGTCCTTAAATACTTTCAGGAACCGTATTTTTTTTTTTACTATATTACAGTCAACTGCTATCTTGCACCTACATCCCTTAGGTAACTGGCCCCGATAGAGATATTAATTCAATTCCAGTGCCTCGTAAGGCACCGAAGTTGCCAAGCTGTATGCCCGTTGTGAGCTCACTCTTGTTCAGGTTGAAGATTTTGAAGTGACCATGTCACAGGTCCATTGATCATCAATAACTGAAATCCATCATATATTTATAAAAAAAAAATTATTGCTGCTTAAGAGCAGTGATTTTCAAACCTTTGCCGGTCACCTTCTCTTTGGACCATAAGCTCATCCTGAACGCCCCTGTCTTACCCCATAAATAAAACTTTGCACGTCCTTCTATTCCAGGCCTGCACAACTCAAAGTGTAAGGTGGGTCGTAAGACTTTATGAAAAACTTGTGCGGGCCGAAAAAAATTAGGCCAGCCGGGTAGGGGGGGGGGAGGAGCTATTTAGAAAAAAAAAGATAAAAATAACATTTCGTTATTTCGCGGGCCGCAAAGTGGGTGCTGAAGTCCATCGAATAAACAACCAACTGTTGCAGCCAGTCATTGATGATGCTCCATCACATTAGCAACAAACAACTGTTGCAGCCAGTCATTGATGGTGCTCCATCAGATTAGCAACAAACAACTGTTGCAGCCAGTCATTGATGGTGCTCCATCAGATTAGCAACAAACAACTGTTGCAGCCAGTCATTGATGGTGCTCCATCACATTAGCAACAAACAACTGTTGCAGCCAGTCATTGATGGTGCTCCATCACATTAGCAACAAACAACTGTTGCAGCCAGTCATTGATGGTGCTCCATCACATTAGCAACAACCAACTGTTGCAGCCAGTCATTGATGGTGCTCCATCACATTAGCAACAAACAACTGTTGCAGCCAGTCATTGATGGTGCTCCATCACATTAGCAACAAACAACTGTTGCAGCCAGTCATTGATGGTGCTCCATCACATTAGCAACAAACAACTGTTGCAGCCAGTCATTGATGGTGCTCCATCACATTAGCAACAAACAACTGTTGCAGCCAGTCATTGATGGTGCTCCATCACATTAGCAACAAACAACTGTTGCAGCCAGTCATTGATGGTGCTCCATCACATTAGCAACAAACAACTGTTGCAGCCAGTCATTGATGGTGCTCCATCACATTAGCAACAAACAACTGTTGCAGCCAGTCATTGATGGTGCTCCATCACATTAGCAACAAACAACTGTTGCAGCCAGTCATTGATGGTGCTCCATCACATTAGCAACAAACAACTGTTGCAGCCAGTCATTGATGGTGCTCCATCACATTAGCAACAAACAACTGTTGCAGCCAGTCATTGATGGTGCTCCATCACATTAGCAACAAACAACTGTTGCAGCCAGTCATTGATGGTGCTCCATCACATTAGCAACAAACAACTGTTGCAGCCAGTCATTGATGGTGCTCCATCACATTAGCAACAAACAACTGTTGCAGCCAGTCATTGATGGTGCTCCATCACATTAGCAACAAACAACTGTTGCAGCCAGTCATTGATGGTGCTCCATCACATTAGCAACAACCAACTGTTGCAGCCAGTCATTGATGGTGCTCTATCACATTAGCAACAAACAACTGTTGCAACCAGTCATTGATGGTGCTCCATCACATTAGCAACAAACAACTGTTGCAGCCAGTCATTGATGGTGCTCTATCACATTAGCAACAAACAACTGTTGCAACCAGTCATTGATGGTGCTCCATCACATTAGCAACAAACAACTGTTGCAGCCAGTCATTCATGGTGCTCCATCACATTAGCAACAACCAACTGTTGCAGCCAGTCATTGATGGTGCTCTATCACATTAGCAACAAACAACTGTTGCAGCCAGTCATTCATGGTGCTCCATCACATTAGCAACAACCAACTGTTGCAGCCAGTCATTGATGGTGCTCCATCACATTAGCAACAAACAACTGTTGCAGCCAGTCATTGATGGTGCTCTATCACATTAGCAACAAACAACTGTTGCAGCCAGTCATTGATGGTGCTCTATCACATTAGCAACAAACAACTGTTGCAGCCAGTCATTGATGGTGCTCTATCACATTAGCAACAACCAACTGTTGCAGCCAGTCATTGATGGTGCTCTATCACATTAGCAACAACCAACTGTTGCAGCCAGTCATTGATGGTGCTCTATCACATTAGCAACAACCAACTGTTGCAGCCAGTCATTCATGGTGCTCCATCATATAAACAACCAACTGTTGCAGCCAGTCATTGATGGTGCTCCATCAGATGCGGTTACAACTTGTATTTCAAAACGTATCCAACATTTTAGGTGGTCACGTGAGATGGGGTGGTGGTGGGTTGTAAACACAGTTCTATGTGTGGCCAGCTCACAGCACCTACCTACATATACATTTATTTTTCATCGCCGCTGTCTTTATTGTGTGAAGGAAACATGATATGGCCATCCTCTGCCGTAGTTTCACGCCAATGATCAAATGAATATTTGAACTTTCTTTTAAAATAATATACATTAGTATAAGTTTTCGGGCCCTCTTTGGGTATCCCAAGCTTATCAGCGACACAATGAGCTATCGGGGGTGGGAGGAGTGCGGTACCACTCACTTTGAGAACTACTGCTTAAGAGCTTTTTAATTTGGTCAGATATCGCTGACATGAATCTTCCATTTAATGTGTTCCAGTTTATACTGAAGTAAAGTTGAAAAATAACGATCTTGTGAAACTTTGCAAATTAAGTTTGTTTCTTAACATTTTCTGATACAATGTAGTTACTGAAGGCCAATCGGTTAGATTATCTGATACAATTAAGTTACTGAAGGTCATTTGGTTCTGGTTCTGGTAATGTTTCGTTGCTGCATCCATATACTGGCATCTTTGCAACGGTTGGGGGTATGATGTTGCTATTCTAACAGCTCCTAGCTGATGTCAAGGCAGCCTTGAAGCTTTCGACTGATGTCGAGTTCACAGTGGCTTCGTTCAGGTTGTTCCATGCTATTATTGTGCGTAAGAAGAAAAATTGTTGATTACTGCCCTGTGTTGCACTGTGTTGCACTGAGGCACTTTGAAGCATTTGCTATTGTTTCTGGTGTAATTGTTTATGGGAATGTCAGTGGTGAGGTCCTCGTTCAGTAAGCACTTTGCTCTGATCAGTCTACCCGGCTTCTGTGGGGTGAGGTACGTGCCTGCTGGGATGGCCGGCACCAGTCCCATGATCACTTTATATAAGAATGTCAGGCGGAGTCCCTCTCGTCTGTCTTTAAAAGGGGGGGGGGGTCAAATCTTTTTAAGAGGCCAGTGACGAAGCCAGGAGTGGATTTGTAGTCGCGAGCGATAAAACGCACCGCGTTACGTTGAATTCGCTCCATCGTGTCCACGTCTTGCTTAAGGTGTGGGTCCCAGATGAACGCACCATATTCCAGTAGTGGACGGACGAGTGCGAGATAGGCATTTCGTTTGCAGCAAGTTGGGCAGTAGCGCAGATTTATTCGGATGAAACCCAGGGTGGAGTTGGCTTTTTAAAAAAAAATGTGTTTAAATGGGGTGACTATTTTAGGTTATTTGAGAAGAGAATTCCAAGCTATGGATTATTAGATACTTGGTGGAGGATTGTCTCGTTTAGTGAGTAAATATGAGTTGATGTTTTTTTTTTTTTTCTTGAGATTGTCATAGTGTAGCATTTGGTTTCAATTAATTCGTGCGGACCCCACTTCTTTTCATCCTTTCATTTGGTTAGATTATCTGATAGAATGTAGTTACTGAAAGCCATTTGATTAGATTAACTGCTACAATGTAGTTACTGAATGCGATTTGGCTAGTTTAACAGATAGAATATGGTTACTGAAGGGTATTTGGTTAGTTTAACAGATATAATATGGTTACTGAAGGCCATATATATATAAATATATATAGTTTAACAGATAGAATATGGTTACTGAAGCTGAAGGCCATTTGGTTAGCTTAACTGATACAACCTAGTTACCGAAGGCTATTTGGTTAGCATAAGTAAAACAAATCATCCATAATACAGTTAGTGTTAAGCTAACTCAGTGTGTCTCCATTGGTCCCCAGGCATAAGCTACATCCCCATCAACTGCACAGTCCATGTCGTTATGTACACTTACTACGGACTGGCTGCCTTCGGGCCTGAGCTGAGGAAATATTTGTGGTGGAAAAAGTACATTACAAGAATGCAGATAGTAAGTATCTAGCATTTTATTGATTTAATTATGATACAGTGCCCCAGCCTACATAGGGGGCAATAGCAATGGCGGTGCGTAAAAGGTGTCTACGTGGAGAGGGGGGCATCCCAGGTGATAGCCTAAACAAAAGTGATCTACAGGCAAAAACATAGGGCCGACGGCTCACCAATCCACCAAGACTGAGGTGGATTGAAGGATGAAAAGAAGTGGGGTCCGCACCACTGATGATATGATGAATCATGCATACGAATTTAAAATAATTATTTAAGTTTATTTTTATTACAGCATAAAACTCGAGTATTTCAAACATGACAAGCATGCCAAAACATTACTTTAAAGCATGTCAAACATGTCACGCGTGCCTAGCATGTCAAACATGTCACGCGTGCCTAGAATGGCGAAACTTAAATTTCAAGCTTGTCATACATGACATGCATTGTCAAAACATAAAAAGTTCCAAATACATTTATAAGCAAAAGTAGGAGAACAGAATAACAAAAGTATTTTTTTTTTGCGGGGGGGGGGGAGATTTTAAGCAGCTCACTATCATGCCTACAAAGTTCCAGTGTATTTATAAATGCACACTAGGTCTATAGAATCCTTACATTTCAACGGCACTATGGTGGCCTGACGGGTCCAGAAAAGGTCCATAGAACATCCCATTGAGTAGCTCTGTACTAATTTAAAAATTAGAACTATTTTAAAAAAAATTCCTTATACGTGATCAAACGTTTCAGTTTATTTTCCTCATCACAGGGCCAGTTCTGCATTTTAATAATCCAGTCGTTTACCATCAAGATGTACGACTGCAGGTTTTCATCGGCGACGTTTTACATGCTTGGATTCTACATCTTCACTTTCCTCGTCTTATTCACCAACTTTTATATTAAGGCCTACCTCACCAAACCTGGTGCGAACAAAGCCAACGTGCACCACAAGAATGGCGTGGAGGCAAACAAGGAAGAATCTTGCAGCGACAAAGACACGGGAAGAGACGGAGAAATTTCTCAGAATGTTTCTAGCAAAAAGCAGATCTGATGAAGCGTTAGAGCCCGAAGAAGATGACCTTGCTTTGCCTGGCCGCCACAGAAAGCTCTAGACTTTCTTCAAATAAGACTTAAACAATTTTCAAGAATTATAAGACAATATTATGTCTAAAGACATAAAATAATACATGAATAATCTTCTCCTCATGTATTAAATATACTTCAGTCGAGGATGTATGTGAAATAGATTGATTTGTATTCAAATTATGAAAAAATACACAAAAAACATGAAGATAATTAAAACGTAAGACTTTTTAAAAAAAAATATGGAAAAATTTGATCTGAAATTGTTAAAATACAAGACTTACACGGTTTGTTATTATATACTTGCGTGACTTCAGAATCTACTGTTCTTAATTGGGTATCAGTTCGTTTTTTTTAATCAACGTAAAAAAAAGAAAGAGAATGTCTGTTCTATCCGAAAATTGGCTTCTCACTGAATCGCCACACAAGGCTCTGTGACTCAAACATTGATCTTTTTTCGATAGTTTATAACCTTGACCGATATTTAATCGACAGACATTCCATCCATGACAGACATTAAGATGACAGACATTAAGATGACAGACATTAAGATGACAGACATTACGATGCCAGACATTAAGATGACAGACAACGATGACAGACATTGAGATGACAGACATTAAGATGACAGACATTAAGATGACAGACATTAAGATGACAGACATTAAGATGACAGACATTAAGATGACAGAAATAAAGATGAAAGACATTAAGATGAAATACAAAATTGAAACGCTTGTGTTCGACGCTGGTTTCAACAAAAAATCAAATTTTTATTGTGTGTACGTCAACACATTATCTTTCAACACATTATCTGTCAAAACATTATCTGTCAACAATTATCTGTCAACACATTATCTATCAACACATTGTCTGTCAACGAATTACATGTCAACACATTATCTTTCAACACATTATCTGTCAACGCAATATCTCTCAACACATTATCTGTCAACACATTATCTGTCAACACATTATCTGTCAACACATTATCTATCAACACATTGTCTTTCAACGAATTATATGTCAACACATTATCTTTCAACACATTATCTGTCAACGCAATATCTCTCAACACATTATCTGTCAACACAGTATCTGTCAACACATTATCTGTCAACGAATTATATGTCAACACATTATCTTTCAACACATTATCTGTCAACACATTATCTGTCAACACATTATCTGTCAACGAATTATATGTCAACACATTATCTGTCAACACATTATCTGTCAACGAATTATATGTCAACACATTATCTTTCAACACATTATTTGTCAACACATTATCTGTCAACACATTATCTGTCAACGAATTATATGTCAACACATTATCTGTCAACGCATTATCTGTCAACACATTATCTGTCAACGCATTATCTGTCAACACATTATCTGTCAACGAATGATATGTCAACACATTATCTTTCAACACATTATCTGTCAACACATTATCTGTCAACGATATATATGTCAACGCATTATCTGTCAACACATTATCTGTCAACGAATTATATGTCAACACATTATCTTTCAACACATTATCTGTCAACGCAATATCTCTCAACACATTATCTGTCAACACAGTATCTGTCAACACATTATCTGTCAACGCATTATCTGTCAACACAATATCTGTCAATGCAATATCTGTCAGTGCAATATCTGTCAATGCAAAATCTAACAATGCAAAATATATCAATGAACAGCAATGGAATCGTTCCGTAAAATTGAGATGAAATAGATTAAATTTTAACTTTCAGTCTTTGCGTATTCGAGTATTAAAAAAAAAATTGTTTTTAATATATTTTTCACCCTCAGCTCTTTTCAGAATGTTATAATTACGTATGAAATAAATGTACTTATTTCATTAAGTGATAATGCAATGCTGATAGATGTTTACTACAGAACTAGACAAGTCACTGGACATAAAGACTTGTTGATTGTATTGGAGAAATAGTTTTTTAAATGTTTTCAGGCACAAGCGGACTTCGTCTAAAGATTTCAAAACAAAAATAAATCAATATTTCTTGTCTTTCACAGTGATCTTGTTGATTTGTTTACGTCCAGTTATTTTTAAAATTAAGGATTAGATACACATTTGTGAAATAAAAAATAAAAAATGATCACAATATAAAAAAATTTGTATTGAAATAACAATATGTACTACAGTAAAATAAAGAATTGGTGACAATTTTTAGATGCTTAATAATGGAGATAAATAATATACAATGGTTATATTTATGAGTTTGGTTTTTAATAGCATAAACAAATAAAATAAAAAAAAACATTTGAACCGATTTAAAAATATAAAATATAACACCATACAATATGCTTAATCCGCTAGCTCAATATCATCTGCTATGGCTGGCTCATTTCCCTCTTTCCGTACAACCCGTCCATCAATGGATTGAGAACCATCATCAGGGAAAAGCTCATTTTGAAATAGTTTCTGGCTTATTTTTTAAAGCCTGCATACACTGACCGCACCAATTCAACATGACCAAACGATAGATTTTTTAATCTCTTTACGTAATGCAAGTGTATAATGGCAACAACAAATATTTTTAAACGTTGGTCAAATTTATCTCGTGTGAACTTCATCAAAATACCGTGGACAATATATCATATCGTAAATTATTTTTATCATATATATATATATATATATATATATTATATATATATATATATATATATATATATATATATATATACATATATATATAAGTGAACATTTGTTCGATTGTTTGACTGTTGTTTCTAAAGGCTTTTACATGGGTTTACCAAACTTGACACATTATATCCATTATTATCCAGAATCAAATACAGTAATGACCTCTTGCGCGCAATGGACAGCGGTAATGTCTCCATTTTGATCCTCTTAGACCTCAGTGCGGCCTTTGACACTGTTGACCATGAAATCCTTTTCAAAACCCTTGAAAACTACTTTGGAATTTCTGGTTCGGTTTTGGCTTGGTTTAGGTCCTACCTCTCTGATAGAACGCAAATGGTCTCTGTCGATGGCTGTCTCTCCGGCAGTGCTGATTTGGTGTACGGAGTGCCACAGGGGTCCGTTTTGGGTCCGGTTCTATTCATAATGTATACCAGACCACTACTCCTCTTGCTCGGGAGGCATGCTGTTGAGAACCAGTCATTTGCAGATGATACACAGCTATACA
>CAXITT010000648.1:165662-199753 GCA_964033795.1 Lymnaea stagnalis | reverse complement strand
AAGAAAGATGAGACAGACGAGAACGAAGACAGATGAGACTGAAGAGACAGATGAGACAGATGAGACCGATGAGACTGATGAGACCGATGAGACCGATGAGACTGATGAGACTGATGAGACCGAAGACCATGACACTGATGAGACTGAAGACCGATGAGACTGATGAGACTGATGAGACTGATGAGACCGATGAGACCGATAAGACTGATGAGACTGATTAGACCGAAGACCGATGAGACTTATGAGACCGAAGACCGATGAGACTGATGAGACCGATGAGACTGATGAAACCGATGAGACTGATGAGACCGAAGACCGATGAGACTGATGAGACCGAAGACCGATGAGACTGATGAGACAGAAGACCGATGAGACTGATGAGACTAATGAGACTGATGAGACCGATGAGACGGATGAGATTGATGAGACCGATGAGATCGATGAGACCGATGAGACCTATGAGACCTATGAGACTGATTAGAGATGAGACTGTTGAGACTGATGAGACCAATGAGACCGGTGAGACCGATAAGACCGACGAATTTCCTCCAATCTATAATATTAAGTTCCGGCCTTTTTTTGAACAAAGGTAACATTCCCAGTAGAAAGGCTGAAGTATGTGAATACTTTATTTCTTTAGATTGTTAATGCTGAGGATTAATGTGGATTAGAAGCCTGCCGGTTGAGTTTATTGAGAGCGCTTTTAATACACGACCCCATAGCTCCAGGGAGAGAGGTGATCCCAAAATACATGAAATCGTCCACCCCATTAAAACCTCCCCACGCTACATGCCACCCCCACCCTCACCGCACCCCCTACTATATCTTTGTATAAAATAGTCTACCATTACATTAGAGTAATGAGGTTCCCATTAGTGTCATGAGATCAATAAAATCTTGGCCATGTCAATTAAAGATGTGCATTTATTTATTTTGACCATTAGACTCGGGGATTCCAAAAGAGCGTCTGTCCTTTGCTTCAGTTCAAGCAGCCAAAGTTTTGTCAGTTGTAGAATTCACCCTTTTTGAGGGACATTGTTTAGTGGCATTATAGTTTTCTTGATATTGTAGCAGCAGAGATATTTACAAATCCTGACATTTGTTGCTACCAAAAAAAAAAAAAGAAAAAATTCATCTGTTTGAGACAGGTAGTCTGTCTGGGACAGTCAGTCTGTCTGGAACAGTTAGTCTGTCTGGGCGTCACACAGTTAAGGGTGTTTGTCGGAGTGAAATGGCGTCACTAAGCTTAAAACGTCTGGTCGACTTCTACCACGGAATTCTGGAAAAGGGAGGTAAGCTAGCCCTGGTCTTTACAATTCACGGTTAATTTTTTTTTTGTATTTATAAAACATCTTTCTTTATATAATTTATTATATGTAATTAGCAGTGGTTCTCAACCCTCCATTTTTTTTTTAGAATTACACAACACGAAAGAGCTTTCTTTGGGGTTGAAAGTTATGGTTGTTATTTGAAGACATCTCGCTGTGAACATGTCTTTAAGTTGCACTACTCCTGAGAGCTCAAGTTAGGTCTACATTTTAGTAGGAAAACTCATTTTTGTACATCAAAGTTTTGTGGGGCAAGGATTTATTTATTCGCGATGATGTGTAATTAAAATATGTCTTCAAACAAATCTATCTCTAATGTCCATGTCAGTCCATCGACCTCAGGTCTCTACCCTACGACGGGTACTCTCTCTGTCCTTCGATTACTTTCACCCTCGACTGTCCTCTACTGCTCTCCGACTGTCCTCTACTGCTCTCCGAATGCCCTCTACTACTGTCTGAATGTTCTCTTCTGCTCTCCGACTGCACCCTACTGCTCACCGGCTGTCCTCTCTGCTCTCCGTCTGAGTTCTGACTCGATTTATCAGTAACTACCCCCCTCTCTCCTTTTTCTATTAGTCCCCGAATTCCTCGTGACATCTGTAGAGATTCCGTCCCCTGACTATTAATTTCCGCCCCTGTGCTACGAGCTGTGTCTCACACTTCCCTCAGTCTGCATGGGCGTGTCTCATTCACTAGCCACCCTTGATTGATACCTACTGCCCGCGTCGATACTCCTACTCATTGGTGACGGTCAGGGGTGGCCTGGGGAGACCCTTCTCAACTAGCCCTCAGCGTCTACATTCCAATACCTTTGATTCCTAACTGTACCATTACGTGAATGTCGCACTAGCCTGGTCCTGGTGCCACCTGGTCCTGGTGCCGCCTGGTCCTGGTGCCGCCTGGTCCTGGTGCCGCCTGGTCCTGGTGCCGCCTGGTCCTGGTGCCGCCTGGTCCTGGTGCCGCCTGGTCCTGGTGCCGCCTGGTCCTGGTGCCGCCTGGTCCTGGTGCCGCCTGGTCCTGGTGCCGCCTGGTCCTGGTGCCGCCTGGTCCTGGTGNCGGCCTGGCCTGGTGCCGCCTGGTCCTGTGCCGCCTGGTCCTGTGCCGCCTGGTCCTGTGCCGCCTGGTCCTGTGCCGCCTGGTCCTGGTGCCACCTGGTACAATACGACATGTGATCAGTATCCGGCCTTTGTACCCGTGGAAATTCTCTACCCAACTGCACTACCCAAGTTATGATTCTCAACGTTCTTCGTAACAACAGCTTTTTAAAAATATATATATATCACTTGGAATAAAATTAACTAAGCGGTAGTGATAAATATTGATAAGATATGCGAATAATATAGTGGAGAATTGCTTTCAAATGGTTTGAATAAATAGTAAAGACATGTGAAAGCCTGAATAACAACAAAACACAAAACACAAGATTAAGGGCTTTTCGGCTGAAAGTCTTCGTCAGCAAAAACAATAAAGACAACTGGAAAGAAACAAAAACTAACAACCCAAATAATCTTAGTTGAAGACCGTAAGCTTGTATTTACCAATATAATGATATGGTCTATTCTATGAATCTTACATTATTATATTTTCACCGGTTTGTCAATTTTATTAATTTATGAATAACATAACATCTTGAAAAAGTATAACGTTTTATCCATGGACAGATCCCCATGTCTCGTACTACCTGATGATGGACTCGCCTATACCGGTGTTAGCTATACTTGCGATCTACCTCTGTGTGGTTGTCAAGGGACCTAAGTGGATGGAGCCGCACAAGCCCTGGAGTCTTAGAACTACACTAATGATATACAACTATATTTTGGCCATAATATCATCAACAATCTCAATAGCCGTGAGTAACTGCCATTTTGTAGACATGGTCTGGGGTGTCAGACAAGTCATGTCATAGACCCGGTCTGTGCTGTTAGACTAACAATTTGTTGTACATTAAAGCTGTGTGTGAAATGTGTGGGATACGAATGACTGACAGATTGGGGATATTCTAGGAATTTCGGTATTTATGGGTGATTAAAGTCTCTAAAGAAATAGGAAAAGTGAATGTTGAAAAGGGAATAGTGTGTTTGGTTTAGAGCAGGCCCGCCCAACATACGGCCCGCGGGAACTCTCTTTGCGGCCCGCGAAGACTTTGCTGAAAAATCATAATATTATAAAATAATATTAATATGCCCAAGCTTATTGATATAAAATATTACGATAAGTATATCTACAGTATAATACTATAAATATGTGTTTCAATTTTAAATAATCAATAAAAAAATATTTATAAAATTTCCCCCACGTATACTTGAAAGGAATGTTTTGTTTTATTTAATCTAATTAAATTAGAGCTACTAATTTTTTTTATCATTGCGTAAATAGTTCGCTAAATCTTTCCTCATGACGCCATTTAATCCCCACACGCCCGCTTGTCCCGAGCAATTCCTCTTTCTCGAGGGAACTTGACTACGTTTCCCGCGCTTGTGTGTTTTCGATCAACATAACCAACTCGGTAGCTTAAGTGTGTTCAAAACTAATGTCTTCTGTGCAGAGTAGCCTTTTACTGCTTTCGTAATAGTGTGTAGAATTGTGTTGTGTAGAACTCAGGTATCGCCTTTTTTTATATTCTGTGCTTTTAGTTCGGTAATATAGTTATAGACGTGTACTTGAAATATTTAAGAGCTATGAACCAAAGCAGAAAGAGAAAACTAAAGAAAGAGATATAATTTTTAATCCTGAATGGACAAATAAATACTTATTTATAGTGTTCAAGGACAAAATACTGCGCCTCGTATGTCGTGACACAGTTGCTGTGCCGAAAGAGTAAAATCTTCGACGACATTTTGAATCTAAACATCCTAATTTGTGAAAACTGGACCAAAATGAAAAATTAATTAAAGCAGCGAATCCATCGAAAACTCTTACTGGAGAGCAAACAGTTTTCAAGAAAAAGATCAGTGAAAATGAGACTGCTACCAAGAAAAGCTTCTGTATTCCAAGGGAAATGCTACTGCCGGGAAATCCTTAACGGAAGGCGAAGTTGTAAGAAGTTCATGCTGATTGCCACGTCTGAATTATGGCAGGAAAAACCAGTGTTATTTCCAAAAATCAGTTTATCGCGAATGACAGTGCAAAGACGAGTAACTGATATTTCCACAAATCTTCAAGAACAATAAATGCAGAAAGCTTTTGAATTATAATTTTATTCTCTAGTTGTGGACGAAAGCATAGATTTAAAAGACACCTTAGAGGTGTTGACAAAAACTGTGAAATTACCGAAGAACTCGCTGGATTGTGCTCCATGTCAGGACGAACAACCGGAAAAGCTATCTTCAGTGAAGTGATAAAGTGCTTGAAAGATAAGTTGGGATTAGATTTTATAAAATTAGTGGCCATTTGTACCGATGGGGGCCGGAATATGAAGGGTATTAATAAGGGATCAGTGGCGCCTCTTGAAAATTTTATCGGAAGGCAAATACAATATCATTGCATTTTACATGTGCAGGCTCTGCGTAGCCAAGTGTTAAATTTAGACCATGTTATGTCGGTTTTTTTCAAAATAGTCAACAATATAAGATCAACAGGATTTAAACATGGGGCTTTGATAGCTTTTTTCTTGAAGATATAGTCGCCGAATACAGAGACGTAATTTACCAGGCGGAAGTAAGATGGCTAAGCCGAAGGAACTTGCTTCAGCGATTCGTTGCTTTGGAGAATGAAATATCTAAATTCCTAGAAGACGAAGTAAAGGAATTCCCTGAGCTTGAAGACGAGTCCTGGAAGCATGATCTCTTTCTTCTTTTTTGATATTTGTTGTTCGTCCGTCGGGGCTCGCCTAGGACCGTCGAGTCATCCAGTCGAGTCATCCAGTCGAGTCATCCAGTCGAGTCATCCAGTCGAGTCATCCAGTCGAGTCATCCAGTCGAGTCATCCAGTCGAGTCATCCAGTCGAGTCATCCAGTCGAGTCATCCAGTCGAGTCATCCAGTCGAGTCATCCAGTCGAGTCATCCAGTGTTGGATGACTGATGAGTTGAACGGGTTGTTTTTTATTGAAAGTTTCGAAGAGTTGCACAGAGTCAACCTCGTGACTCTCCACGCCGCTAGACAACCCAAGGGAACATCATTTGGATGATACTTGTGACGTCGAAGGCGTTGTCGGAATGTTTCATTGTACCAATGTTATCCGCCTCCGGGTTTCGATTTCAGAGTTTCCTTTTCTTAGATGAGTTAACGAGTCTCATCCCCCGTGGTCCTGGTGATGTTTTTTGGCTTGACTGGGCAATGGCTGGAATTGACCTCCAGACCTGGCTGGAATTGACCTCAAAACCTGGCTGGAATTGACCTCCAGACCACCAACTTGTGACATTTGCTCAGTTTGCTCAGTCTAGATATTACAACCTATCTAAATGGCTTTAACGTTCACTTCAAGGTAAACAAAAACTTGTATTTGAAATGTTCCCAGCAGTTAACGTTTTTAAACTGAAAATGAAACTTTTCAAAACTCTGTTGCTAAATGGTGAAATGAGTCACTTCTCTAGGTATGCACAAAATATTTCTCAGGTCACGCTCGTCGAGATGGAAAAACAATTTGCTAATGAAACTAATATTTCAATAGAAGAATTTGATAAAAGACTTAACCCTTTCTAAAGAAGAAGAAATTCAGTTTAAACTAATTGGAGATCCATTTTCTGTGAATCCCGAGGACGTACCAGTTCAATAGCAGTTGGAGCTTATCGAGGTACAATGATCGGCAATTTACTGAAGCAAGCACATGAGTTTTATAAAAATCTGGACCGTGAGAAGTGCACAAATCTTTGCGAAGTTGGACCACTTCTTCTATGTGAACAGACATTTTCAATAATGAACATTTAATAAATGCAAGCCACGCTCATGTTTGAGTGATGATCATTTGGAAGATATCTTGAGAAAATTCCCTTCCAATCTATCTCGTGAATACGAGAGAGCCCCATGAAGAAAAAAATATCTTATCCTACTGGTTAATTTTGTGTCCTAACGTTGCTCAATTGGTTTGTCACGCCTGTTGAAGGACACTAGCTTGGGGAAAAGGGGTCGGGGGGTGGTGGGGTGATTAGGGGCGTGGGGGTGGTGAGGGGCGTGGGGGTGGTGAGGGGCGTGGGGGTGGTGAGGGTCTTGGAGGGTGGGCTTGGATTGTTGAAAAATATTTTTTATGTTATTGATAAATTTAAAAAATCACCCTTAGACACTTGTTGGCCTATACATAACGTGGGATCCTTCGATTCTTTGCTATGGAATGGAAAATTATGCGTTTGCTGAAGATTCTGCAGAGGTAAGTTAACTGTGTGCCTTGTGTTCAAGTATTCGATGTATATCGTACCGTGGACAAAACTGAATCCACAAGAGCGTATTTGTTTATTGAAACAATCCTATAACGTAACATAGTTCAGAAAAATTAAAGATCTTTTTTTAAACTATAAAATTGTAAGCCCCAAATATTAAAAATTCGTCTTTTTATTCCACAGAAACGCTACGTGAGTATATTTAACGTATTTAAAAAGATATGAGAATCACTGCGTTTTTTAACAAGTAATTTTTAAGTTAGACCATAATGGCTTTCACGTCTCTTTCAATAGTTACAGCATAGTACACCATTCTATGATCTCTATTTAATGTCATAAAAAGTTAATTTGGTTCACCATTCTGGGATCTCTATTTAATGCCATTAGAAGTTAAGTTAGGTCACCATTCTACGATCTTTATTTAATGTCATTAGAATTTAATTTAGCTCACCATTCTACGATCTCTATTTAATGCCATTAGAAGTTATGTAAGGTCACCATCCTACGATCTTTATTTAATGATATTATAAGTTAATTTAGCTCACCATTCTACTATCTCTATTTAATGCCATTAGAAGTTAATTTAGCTTACTCTTCTACGATCTCTATTCAATGCCATAAGAAGTTAATTTAGCTCATCATTCTACAATCTCTATTCAATGCCATAAGAAGATAATTTGTGTGAAATTCACCTCACTCAATGCTCTGTCTCCCCAGTACATGACAGTTGGCTGGTGTTTCACAATGACCAAAGTGGTAGAACTCTTGGACACGGTAACTATACTTAGCAATTCTTCTGTTAAAGTTCTTTTCAATCCTAGAAGTATTTGGGATTGGGTAACACGATCTGTAATGAGCAAGACACAGACTGGATCATGGCTGCCCGGATGAAAAGGGTTTAAAAATAGTTAGGTCTCCTTACTGTAAAATAAGCTATAATTGTTTATCGTAAATGACTTCAAGGCTGTGATCCATGTTTTGTATATTCTAATTTTACGCGTAATAACGGAAAGCACGTGGTGTAATTACAGAATTAAAAATGTCTGCCATCTTATGATCCTCGTTGCTTCACGCCGTATTGCATTATTTTACACTTAACAAAATATGGCGTAAAAAAATTAAATGTTTTATTTTAAAATGTTAGAATTTGATTTTTTTCCCTCAGATATTTTTTGTTTTGCGTAAGAAAAACAACCAGATCTCCTTTCTCCACGTGTACCATCACGTGACAGCGACCCTCCTGTGTTGGCTGGGGTTCAAGTTCTTACCAGCAGAATCAAGTAGGTGAACATTTGAGTCCTTGACATTGGAACCACGTGACAAAATAATGTCATTAGGGATTCCAATGGATTTAGTTTTGCATTCTGTTCCTTATAATTAGCGTATTGTCTTCAAGATCAATTTCCGCAATCCGCGCCATGGCGTATAGATGTGTGTAGGATTCTCTCCCCTTTTTTGTATTCTTCGTATTGTTACTAGAGTTAGCTTTTCTTTAATATGACGATGGAATGTTTTCAATGAAACGGTAAATAGCTAAACTATCACCTTCTCTACAGTTCTCCTCCCCATTTTAGCAGACGTGGTTTTTTTCCTTGGTTGTCATGACCCATGAAAGCATCATTGGCAACCAAGATGGCGGCCGTAGGTGACGTCGGGGCGCGGATTGCGTAAATTTGTCTTTATTAGCAAAATTCTGAGATCGATCTTCAATGGCAGTATGTAATTTGTTGTGTGTATTGTTCGACAAACTACCCGGTGTAATTTTTTTGTCTAATGGTCCCCAGACGTGCTGTATCCGATGTTGAACAGCTGCATTCACGCCGTGATGTACACGTATTACGGACTATCTGCTATCGGGCCAGAAGCAAGGAAGTTTCTGTGGTGGAAGAAATACATCACCATAATGCAAATAGTAAGTGGACTCTGCCACCATAGATAACATTTAGAGTTAGTGGACTCTGCCAACATAGATAACATTTAGAGTTAGTGGACTCTGCCAACATAGATAACATTTAGAGTTAGTGGACTCTGCCAGTGTAGATACAATTTAGAGTCAGTGGACTCTACCAGTAAAGATAACATATTTATCTATCGGTGATGGTAATTATTTGACTAAATTAGAGCTCACTTTCCACTGGCTCTGGTTCATCAGAAGACGATATTTTGATTGTTTTAACAACCACCTTTAGAGACCAAAAATGATTTTCATATAATAATTGAAAGTCAAGTTCATATATGTGTAAAGTATATCAGACCTCACCGTCATCAACTTTTTGTCAAAAATTAAATCAATTCTAAGATTCATCAACTTTTTTGTCAAAAATTCAATCAATTCAAAGATTTATCAACTTTTTGTCAAAAATTCAATCAATTCTATGATTCATCAAGTTTGTGTCAAAAATTCAATCAATTCTATGATTCATCAACTTTTTGTCAAAAATTCAATCAATTCTAAGATTCATCAACTTTTTGCAGACATTTTATTTGCGCCTGTTTTTAAGATAACTTTTCCACTGACCTGTGGAAGATTGAGTTGTTTTTATTTGATATCTACATTGGCTCGGCCAGCTGTGGAGAACTGAGTTGTTTTTATTTGATACCTACATTGGCTCGGCCAACTGTGGAAAACTGAGTTGTTTTTATTTGATACCTACATTGGCTCGGCCAGCTGTGGAGAATTGAGTTGTCATTATTTGATACCTACATTGGCTCGGCCAGCTGTGGAGAATTGAGTTGTCATTATTTGATACCTACATTGGCTCGGCCATCTGTCGAGAATTGAGTTGTCGTTATTTGATACCTACATTGGCTCGGCCAGCTGTGGAGAATTGAGTTGTTTTTATTTGATACCTACATTGGCTCGGCCAGCTGTGGACAATTGAGTTGTTTTTATTTGATACCTACATTGGCTCGGTCAGCTGTGGAGAATTGAGTTGTTTTTATTTGATACCTACATTGGCTCGACCAGCTGTGGAGAATTGAGTTGTCGTTATTTGATACCTACATTGGCTCGGCCAGCTGTGGAGAATTGAGTTGTCGTTATTTGATACCTACATTGGCTCGGCCATCTGTGGAGAATTGAGTTGTCGTTATTTGATACCTACATTGGCTCGGCCAGCTGTGGAGAATTGAGTTGTTTTTATTTGATACCTACATTGGCTCGGCCAGCTGTGGACAATTGAGTTGTCGTTATTTGATACCTAGATTGGCTCGGCCAGGTGCCCCCTTCCTCCCGGTGCCCCATCTACCAGCCTACACACTAGAATATTTTTTTCTTGTCAAATTAATATTTGTATTCTAGTGTCCTCCTAATATTGACGATGCAGTTAACATACTTCAATATAATATATGGGAAATATATGTGAAATATATGTGAAATAAAATTTAGAATTATGAATTTCCCCAGGTCCAGCTGTCGATATTCCTGTTGCACATCATCCTGAGTATGCTGTTCGGCTGTCCAAGTTCCAAAGGTTTCACTGCTATTGTGTGGCTCTTTATCTTCACCAACCTGTTGCTGTTTGCCCATTTCTACGTGACAGCCTACGGCCGGCCGGTGCAAGAATCTCGTGATGTTAAGGAACACCTTGCTCATACGGACAGCAGGAGAGGGGAGATATTGAATGGTGAAACTAACAGAGGGGAGATATTGAATGGTGACACTAATAGAGGGGAGATATTGAATTGTGACACTAGCAGAGGGGAGCTTTTGAATGCTGACACTATTAGAGGGGAGATATTGAATGATGACACTAACAGAGGGGAGATATTGAATGATGACACTAATAGAGGGGAGATATTGAATTGTGACACTAGCAGATGGGAGCTTTTGAATGGTGACACTAATAGAGGGGAGATATTGAATGGTGACACGAACAGAGGGGAAATATTGAATGGTGACATTAACAAGAACCAGAGCATTGAGTATAAAAAAGACATCTAATGAAAATACCAATGTACATATCAAATTATTACTTATATCTAATTAAATAACATACTTTTCTTATATTTATTTTGTAAGTGATTTATAAATGTATATAACGCCCTAAAATACGAGACAGAGTTGAAACTGCTCACCTTAAATTTCATGCGAAAGAAAGTGGGAGTTTGGGGGGGGGGGGGTAGAAACTTCTAATTAAATAACATACTTTTCTTATATTTATTTTGTAAGTGATTTATAAATGTATATAACGCCATAAAATACGAGACAGAGTTGAAACTGCTCACCTTAAATTTCATGCGAAAGAAAGTGGGAGTTTGGGGGGGGGGGGTGTAGAAACTGAGGTCTGTGCAGCTATTATGATCTATGCATTAGGGCTGAAATGTGTGCAGTTTGTTTTGTCCGGGTATCGGGTCAGCGTATCACAACTCATGATTAGGCTATGGAAAACAAGAAATGTGCTCATGAGGGAAAGTGAACGCTACATTTAAGAGCCACTAACGATAACAAAAGCATTAAAGTTGAAGGCCTCACAACACTAATAGCTTGCAATATAACCCTAACCCATACTAAAAAGAAATCAAACGTGGGGCGGATCTACGATGTATGGGTGAGTGCTGCTGGCAGCTGTGAGTGCTGCTTGCCACTGTGAGTACTGCTGGTCGCTGTGAGTGCTGCTGGCAGCTGTGAGTACTGCTGGCCGCTGTGGGTGCTGCTTGCCGCTGTGAGTGCTGCTTGCCGCTGTGAGTGCTGCTGGCCGCTGTGAGTGCTGCTGGCCGCTGTGGGTGCTGCTTGCCGCTGTGAGTGCTGCTTGCCGCTGTGAGTGCTGCTTGCCGCTGTGAGTACTGCTGGTCGCTGTGAGTACTGCTGGTCGCTGTGAGTACTGCTGGCCGATGTGAGTGCTGGTGGCCGTTGTGAGTGCTGGTGGCCGCTGTGAGTGCTGCTGGTGACTGAGTGCTACTGGTCGCTGTGAGTGCTGCTGGTTACTGAGTACTACTGGTCGCTGTGAGTGTTGCGGGTCACTGAGTACTGCTAGCCACTGTGAGTTCTGTTGGCCGCTGTGGGTGCTACTGGTCACTTAAACCATTTAAGGTAGCAGGCCATCCTTGTTGTATGGCATTGTACTTCTTCATCTCGTATGACTCCATTATGTTCAACCCAAATAGCCGATGTCTTAATAAAGTTTTGAACTGTAAATAGAACCTTCGTTTTTTGTTTTGGACATGGAAGTGTGTTCATAGCGGGTTGGTAGCGGGTTCATAGCGGGTTGGTAGCGGGTTCATAGCGGGTTTATAGCGGGTTGGTAGCGGGTTGGTAGCGGGTTGGTAGCGGGTTCATATCGGATTCATAGCGGGTTGGTAGCGGGTTCATAGCGGGTTCATAGCGGATTGGTAGCGGGGTCATAGCGGGTTGGTAGCGGGTTCATAATGGGTTGGTAGCAGGTTCATAGCGGGTTGGTAGCAGGTTCATAGCGGATTGGTAGCAGGTTCATAGCGGGTTGGTAGCAGGTTCATAGCGGGTTGGTAGCAGGTTCATAGCGGGTTGGAATGGAATTCGTTTGAATAAAATAAGTTTTTAAACAAACAACTATTTAATTAATTATAAATTATTTCATTAAACCGAGTATTCAGCAACAGAACAGTTTCAAGACTACGTGTTAAAAGTGGGGTTAAACGAAAAGATAATTGTGTTTTAAGTTTTCTAAATCTGAACATTATCGTAAATAGGGTATTTGGTTGCTAACTTTTATACAGAAAGTTCACCAAATGCTAAGTGATACAGCCATGAAGTCGAAGAAGTTTGAATTCAACGATTCGACAGAGTAGAGCCGAGGCAGAGTAGTGTAAGCATTATCATAATCCGATTAAGAAATGTACTAATAGAAATGGGGGGGGGGCTGAAAATTGTTGAACAGAGCATGCACGCAAGTAACGCACTTTATAAGACTCCCCATAGGTGCCCCTAAGGCTCGGAGCCGCACATTGTTTTCAATTCCCTGAACTTTTTGAATGCTCTAATAGCCACCCGCCTTAATTAACACCGCACATTTATTTCACCCACAATTTTGAAAAAAACACAAGAAAGTATATCGCACCAAACGCACTTGCGATAATGTTTTGAAAGGTATCTCATTTAGCGCAGTCATCAGGATTTTTATTTGATCTTCCCCGTGAAAAAACTGATCTTAGGGGGGTTTGCAACAGGGGTGGGGCTGACAATTTGTTAGTATATGTGTTGTCATCGACAACGCGTCTTTGTGTCGAGTTTCAGCTCGATATGTTTACGGAAAGTGGGTCAATAAGCCGTCCAAAGATTTTTAACAGCTAGCCAGTCAGCCAGCCACGAACAAAAGGGAAGTTAATATAACAAAAACATTAAAATACACTCTATCAAACGAACTTTTCATAGATCACCAAATCATTTCAGAAGCCATTACTTTTTGTACTTGTCATTATCCTATGATGAAATTAGTCCCATTTGTGAAACCTGTGTATGTACTAAATGCAAAAAATAAATTGAGTAGATGTGTACCATGTGTTTGAGGTGCTGTCTGTATAAATATATATATATATATTTAATGAACGTCATTTTGCGCGCTACTCTCTAAACAACTTCAATTTATTCCAGTTTAAGAAATTGTAAAGAAACATGAATTCTTGATTATGTTTGTGTGTGTTTCTCTGTTGCTCTTTACACTGTTACTTTCAGAAGTTATTTTCCTTAGTAGTTTTTTTTTTCCTTCTGATTTATTCGTGTGGTGAGCTATAGTCAAAAGAAAATCTATAAACTATTTATGTTTATTAACTTTGCTAGTTCTCTTTGTTTTTGTGCATAACTGAATGATGAAAGTGTATAATGAACTGGTTCAATGGGGAGTCACCTCTTAAAGCATCAAACAGAATATTATGTATACACTTTTATTATACGCTAACATTATATCAATAGTAAGTTTTTTTACAATGTGTATAGTTACAATCATTACTTACAACATCATTGTTCAACTTAAGTTTACTTTGTCCTCGTTTTCGCTTGTTATAACTTTAGGTGTGCACCTCAATAAGCACAACAATGTTCACATTCAGATACAACACTTATCTCATGGTAGCCAACACTTATCTCATCGTAGCCAAGACTTATCTCACGGTAACCAACACTTATCTCATTGTAGCCAACACTTAACTCATTGTAGCCAATACTTATCTCATGGTAACCAACATTTATCTCATTGTAGGCAACGTTTATTTCGTAGTAGCCAACACTTATCTCATTGTAGCCAATACTTATCTCATGGTAACCAACACTTATCTCATTGTAGCAAACACTTATCTCATTGTAGCCAATATTTATCTCATGGTAAACAACACTTATCTCATTGTAGCAGCAAACTTTTTTTTCATGGTTGCCAAACATATCTAATAGACGCCAACACTTATCTCCTAGTAGCCAACACTTATCTCATGGTAGCCAACAATTATCTCATTGTAGCCAAATTTGTATCTCATGGCATCCAAAACATATCAAATAGTAGAAATTTCTTTAATTGTGCCAACACTTATCTCATTGTAGCCAACGTTTATTTCGTAGTAGCCAGCACTTATCTCATGGTAGCCAAAACATATCAAATAGTAGCCAACTTTTATATCACATTAGCCAACACTAATTTTATTGTAGCCAACACATATCTAATTGTATCCAACACTTATCTCATGGCAGCCAAAACATATCTAATGGTAGCCAACACTTTTCTAATGGTAGTCAACACGTATCTCATTCTATCCAACACTTATCTCACTGTAGCCAACACTTATCTCACTGTAGCCCACACTTATCTCACTGTAGCCAACACTTACCTCATAGCAGCCAAAACTTAACTCATAGTAGCCAACACGTATCTCATTGTAGCCAACACTTAACTCATTGTAGCCAAAACTTATCTAAAGTTGCCAACATTATCTCATTGTAGTGCCAATGCAGAAATAACCAATGAATAAATAATGAATGCAGAAATAACCAATGCAGCAATAGCCAATGTAGAAATGACCAATAAAGAAATAACCTATGAAAATATAACCAATACAGAAATAACCAATGCAGAAATAACCAATGCAGATATTAACAACGCAGCAATAACCAATGCAGAAATAACCAATGCATAAATAGCCCATGTAGAAATAACCAAAGTAGATATTAACAACGCAGAAAAACTAATGGATAAATAACCAATGTAGAAATAACCAATGAAGATATAACCAGTGCAAAAATACCCAAATGAAGTAAGAACCAATGCAGAAATAACCAATGCAGAAATAACTAATGGAGAAATAACTATTGCAGATATAATCAATGAAAAAATAACCAATGCAGAAATAACCAATGCAGAACTAACCAATGCAGAAAGAAAAAACAATGAAGAAATAACCAATGCAGAAAGAACCAATAGAAAAATAACCAATGCAAAAAATAACCAAAGCAGAAAAACCCAATGCAGATATAATCAATGCAGAAATGACCAATGTAGAAATAACCTAGGAAGAATTAAGCAATGTAGATATAATCAATTAAAAAAATAATCAATGCAGAAATATTCTAGATATCTAAATGGCATTGAATTGTGACCAACGACAGTTTTTTAAAATAATAAAATATTTATGTTATAGATGCTATCACAGTGCTAACCAGTGTAATCTAACTAGTTCTATTACCGTATGTTCGCATATATAGTACGCACCTAATTATAACAAGCAGAGGTGATGCAAAGAAGCAATGCCGAAATAACCAATGCGGATGTAACAAGTGCAGACAAAAAAAACATGCAAGAGATGCACTTTGTAGTAGACTTGAATTCAGTACTCGATTAGAATTTTTGATCAAGGAAAGATAACTTTTAAGGGTCTAGTGGAGGCATCATGGCGCCCAGTGCCATTCTGAAACTGAATTCACTTCCGATGTGGTGTGTCCCAGGGTAGTCTTTTGTCACAAGCTTATATTCAATCCTATACTGTCACAATGATCAGCGTCAGGGGCGGGGGGGGGGTGCAGAAATTTAGGAAGCTGAAGATAGTCGAGTAAATCCAAAATGCAGGGGTGCATTTTGGCGCATACTTGAATTTGACGTTTTTCTCAGATAATTTTGAGGCGGCATGTCAAACTGTCGTGTGTTAAGCGCCATAATAAGCGATAATAATGATACAAGATAAGCTATAATAATGATACAAGATAAGCTATAATAATGATANGGGGGGCGGGGGGGGGGGGGGGGGGGTGCAGAAATTTAGGAAGCTGAAGATAGTCGAGTAAATCCAAAATGCAGGGGTGCATTTTGGCGCATACTTGAATTTGACGTTTTTCTCAGATAATTTTGAGGCGGCATGTCAAACTGTCGTGTGTTAAGCGCCATAATAAGCGATAATAATGATACAAGATAAGCTATAATAATGATACAAGATAAGCTATAATAATGATACAAGACATCTTTATTTAACTCTGCACAAGCGGGGCATGCTTACTTTCATTCGAGTTGTGTCGCCCTTAAGTGTATGCCCTTGTCCTAGCTTATTCTCGCCCCTTTCATCTCTTTTTAGTTCGAGTAAAGTTTTTGATAAATTACAAATACAAGAATGCATTTTAGCACATACCCCAATTTAGTTTTGTAACCTTCTGCACTTAATTAAGGAGAAATGGGAGAGATGTTAGTTTTAAAAAAAATGTAGATGTCACTTAACATTAGAGCCGCCGTGTGAGCCCAGAAACCCCTATGACATTAGAGCCGCCGTGTGAGCCCAGAAACCCCTATGACATTAGAGCCGCCGTGTGAGCCCAGAAACCCCTATGACATTAGAGCCGCCGTGTGAGCCCAGAAACCCCTATGACATTAGAGCCGCCGTGTGAGCCCAGAAACCCCTATGACATTAGAGCCGCCGTGTGAGCCCAGAAACCCCTATGACATTAGAGCCGCCGTGTGAGCCCAGAAACCCCTATGACATTAGAGCCGCCGTGTGAGCCCAGAAACCCCTATGACATTAGAGCCGCCGTGTGAGCCCAGAAACCCCTATGACATTAGAGCCGCCGTGTGAGCCCAGAAACCCCTATGACATTAGAGCCGCCGTGTGAGCCCAGAAACCCCTATGACATTAGAGCCGCCGTGTGAGCCCAGAAACCCCTATGACATTAGAGCCGCCGTGTGAGCCCAGAAACCCCTATGACATTAGAGCCGCCGTGTGAGCCCAGAAACCCCTATGACATTAGAGCCGCCGTGTGAGCCCAGAAACCCCTATGACATTAGAGCCGCCGTGTGAGCCCAGAAACCCCTATGACATTAGAGCCGCCGTGTGAGCCCAGAAACCCCTATGACATTAGAGCCGCCGTGTGAGCCCAGAAACCCCTATGATTGCAAGGGGGGGGGGGGCCTTGGATATTTTAAGGGCTTAAAGATATGATGTGGCTACTTTCTTACTTTTCATCTTTCAATTCAAGGTTGGGAGGACAAAACCAAAAAGTGCCAGCGGGTCTCGAAAAGTCGAGCGACGGCACATCTAAATACACACAAACGCTTTCGATTTAAAAATGGATGAAACCTGCACTATTTGCATGCGCCCGTTAAATTCTTGATTAAAAAATAGCTATACATCAATTTTTTAAAAAAAAATTCATTTTATCTTGCTTAATATACACGGGATCGAGTAAATTGAAAATTATGCGAATATCTATAGTTTTTAAAGCATGATAATTGATATTATCATACAATTAATAAGTGTCACATGCCACTACTTTAAAAGTCAGGCTTTAATGAAATATACTTTGAAAATAAACTGAAGATGTTTGATACTTAACAAGAACTATTGTTAAAATTGTAGATCTTTCTATTGATGAAAAGGTCGTTGAGTACAGTGTTATTAGTGTCTTTCAACCTGGGAACGTGCTAAAATAGATAAAATAACGATACCGATAAGTGCCAAGAACGGGAAGTACGACTTGGGCTTATTATCAGTAGCGGCCAGTGCGATATTTATGATCGAATATTGTAAGCCTATAAAAACAATTAGTCTTAAAAATGAGGATCATCGAATATGTCGAAAGTAGCGATACTCTTAATTTAATTTAATTTAATTAGGCATTTTTTATATAGCGCTTACCTTAAAGCTCTAAGCGCTTTACAATTATTAAAAACATGTAAACTAACTAAAATAAAAATGAGACACTAGGATAGTAACTACTATACTATAGAAACAATTAAAATGGCTATAAAACGAGGACACTTTGGCACGTTTTGGCCTTTATTACAGGATCAAACCGGAACAGAAAATGAGGCAGGGCAAGGAGGGTGCATCACAGGTCATAGGCGGACCTAAACAGATGAGTTTTAAGGGACTTTTTAAAAGTGGACGAGGTTTCACAATGACGGATATGGAAGGGGATCTGGTTCCAGAACGTGGGCCCATGGAAGTAGAAGGAGCGTTCACCGATGGTCTTAGTTTTGGTTCTTGGGATTGAGAGGGTTCTAGTGTCAATGGAAGAGCGTAGTTGTCTAGTGGGGATGTAAGGAAGCAACAGTTCAGAGAGATAAACAGGAAAGTGAGGGTCAGTGAACGAGTTGAAGCATAGATTGGCAGACTTGTACTTGATGCGAGAGGATATTGGAAGGTTCATTTCATTGTAATCGGTCAATGGCACCAGTCACTATCCTTTATAAACTTTTATAAAAAATGACAATTTAGACATTTTTAATAAAAAAATATATTCGTTTTATTGCTATACACATTTTATTTCGGGGTGGGGAACTTGACTTGCTCCAGGGGCACAGCCCCCCCCACCACCCCCGCCACCCCCCCCCCCCCCCCCCCCCCCCCCCCCCCCCCCCCACNGAAACACTGACTGCCATGTAAAACAAACCAACAAATCCAAACATCTCGTCACAATTATTATGCAAAGACATTAGTAGGCTGACTTAAACACATTTACACCTACATTCAAAATACCCCCCCCCCCTCTAACCCCCTTCAACACCCCCCCCCCACCCTTGGAAGAGTAATCTGCAATACCAACAGAATTAATCTAAATATTTTAGTTGTTCATTATTCCAATACTCAACATTTCAAACAAGGGACTTAAGGAAGAGACTTCTGGTGCACTTTTAATGTGCAGGGAATTCATTTGAGTAAGGTCAATCCTTTAGTGCCATAGTTCTGTAAGTACCATTGTTCTGTAAGTACCATAGTTCTGTAAGTACACTTGTTCTGTAAGTGCCATAGTTCTGTAAGTGCCATTGTTCTGTAAATACCATAGCTCTGTAAGTGCCATAGTTCTGAAAGTACCATTGTTCTACAAGGACAATTGTTCTGTAAGTGCCATTGTTCTGTAAGTATCATAGCTCTGTAAGTACCATAGTTCTGCAAGTACCATTGTTCTACAAGGACAATTGTTCTGTAAGTGTCATTGTTCTTTAAGTACCATAGTTCTGTAAGTGTCATTGTTCTGTAAGTACCATAGTTCTGTAAGTACCATAGTTATTTAAGTGCCATAGTTCTGTAAGTACCAAAGCTCTGTAAGTACCATAGTTCTGCAAGTACTATTGTTCTACAAGGACCATTGTTCTGTAAGTGCCATTGTTCTGTAAGTACCATAGTTCTGTAAGTACAATAGTTCTGTCAGTGTCTTTGTTCTGTAAGTACCATAGCTCTGTAAGTGCCATAGTTCTGTAAGTACCATTGTTCTTTAAGTACCATAGTTCTGTAAGTGCCATTGTTCTGTAAGTACCATAGTTCTGTAAGTGCCATTGTTCTGTAAGTACCATAGCTCTTTAAGTACCATTGTTCTGTAAGTGCCATAGTTCTGTAAGCAACCATTGTTCTGTAAGTTCCATTGTTCTGTAAGTACCATAGCTCTGCAAGTACCATAGTTCTGTAGTACCATAGTTCTGTAAGTACCATAGTTCTGTAAGTGCCATTGTTCTGTAAGTACCATAGCTCTGTAAGGATAATAGTTCTGTAAGTGCCATTGTACTGTAAGTACCATAGTTCTGTAAGTGCCATTGTTCTGTAAGTACCATAGTTCTTTAAGTGCCATTGTTCTGTAAGTACCATAGTTCTGTAATTGCCATTGTTCTGTAAGTACCATAGCTCAAAGTACCATAGTTCTGTAAGTACCATTGTTCAATAAGTACCATTGTTCTGTAAGTGCCATAGTTCTGTAAGTACCAAAGCTCTGTAAGTACCATAGTTCTGCAAGTACCATTGTTTTGCAAGGACCATTGTTCTGTAAGTACCATTGTTCTGTAAGTACCATTGTTCTGTAAGTACCATAGCTCTGTAAGTACCATAGTTCTGTAGTACTATAGTTCTGTAAGTACCATAGTTCTGTAAGTGCCATTGTTATATAAGTACCATAGCTCTGTAAATACCATAGTTCTGTAAGTACCATTGTTCTGTAAGTACCATAGTTCTGTAAGTACCATTGTTCTGTAAGTGCCATAGTTCTGTAATTACCAAAGCTCTGTAAGTACCATAGTTCTGCAAGTACCATTGTTCTGGAAGGACCATTGTTCTGTAAGTGCCATTGTTCTTTAAGTACCATAGTTCTGTAAGTACCATAGTTCTGTAAGTGCCATTGTTCTGTAAGTACCATAGCTCTGTAAGTATAATAGTTCTGTAAGTACCATTGTTCTATTAGTACCATAGTTCTGTAAGTACCATTGTTCTGTAAGTGCCATAGTTTTGTAAGTACCAAAGCTCTGTAAGTACCATAGTTCTGCAAGTACCATTGTTCTGCAAGTACCCTTGTTCTGTAAGTACCATAGTTCTGTAAGTACCATTGTTCTGTAAGTGCCATAGTTCTGTAAGTACCATAGTTCTGTAAGTACCATAGTTCCGCAAGTACCATTGTTCTGCAAGGACCATTGTTCTGTAAGTACCATAGTTCTGTAAGTACCATTGCTCTGTAAGTGCCACAGTTCTGTAAGTACCATTGTTCTGTAAGTGCCATTGTTCTGTAAGTACCATAGCTCTGTAAGTACCATAGTTTTGTAATTACCATAGTACTGTAAGTACTATTTGTCTGTAAGTGCCATAGCTCTGTACGTGCCATTGTTCTGTAGTTAACCATTGTCTGTAAGTACCATAGTTCTGTAAGTACCATTGTTCTGTAGTTACCATTGTCTGTAAATACCATTGTCCTGTGAACGTATTTTCTCAAGTGCGTATGTTGCACACACACACACACACACACACACACACACATACACACATACTCATATATTCGGAATTAGTTTCAATTTAAATGTAATGATATAAATCAACGGTGTAAAAAGCACGGGACGTGAGACTATGACCCTAGTTCAGGGAGTGGGTCGTATCTAGATGGTTGCGGTTTGCACTAACTGGGAAGCCTTTAAAATGAGTTACTTGAATGCACGATTTTGTTAAAGTAACTTAAGTAGGTGGAACGTTTTCGCCTAACCCTAACTTGTGAATAAATAATACCTTTCCACTTTTTTATTGTTAACTTCACACATCTAACTTTACAGGGCTTACATTATGCAACTGAATTTACATATCTGACATTACAGGGCTTACATTATGCAACTGAATTTACATATCTGACATTACAGGGCTTACATTATGCAACTGAATTTACATATCTGACATTACAGGGCTTACATTATGCAACTGAATTTACATATCTGACATTACAGGGCTTACATTATGCAACTGAATTTACATATCTGACATTACAGGGCTTACATTATGCAACTGAATTTACATATCTGACATTACAGGGCTTACATTATGCAACTGAATTTACATATCTGACATTACAGGGCTTACATTATGCAACTGAATTTACATATCTGACATTACAGGGCTTACATTATGCAACTGAATTTACATATCTGACATTACAGGGCTTACATTATGCAACTGAATTTACATATCTGACATTACAGGGCTTACATTATGCAACTGAATTTACATATCTGACATTAAATGGCTTTCATTATGCAACTGAATTTACGCATATGACTTTACACATCTGACTTTGTACATCTGACTTTTTAAAGCTGACGTTATACATCTGACTTTACGCACTGACTTTCCGCATCTGACTTTACGCATCTGTCTTTACACATCTGACTTTACGCATCTGTCTTTACACATCTGACTTTACGCATCTGTCTTTACACATCTGACTTTACGCATCTGTCTTTACACATCTGACTTTACGCATCTGTCTTTATACATCTGACTTTAAACATATGACTTTACGCATCTGACTTTAAACATATGACTTTACGCATCTTTCTTTACGCATCTGACTTTAAACATGAGACTTTTCGCATCTAAATTTCCTCATCTGACTTTACATAGCTGGCATTACACATCTGACATTCGTCTGCTATTTGGAAAACAACTGCAAATCATAGCCTTGTTGGATTCAAATTAGTTTAGAGCTTAGAGAACTATTTTCTGTACACGCCGAGAGCTTTTAACCCCATCACGTGACATGCGCCAGTCTTATCGTGGACTAACTCACCCCTGTGGCTAGGAGGCCGGGTCGTAAAACAGATCAATTCGTTATAGGAATACTTATTGCATGTTTAAACAAAATGTGGATTAGCGATCTGAATAGTCAACGACGTCATGACATTGGTGGCCAGAGGCGGCGACACAGATTGACTATTGGATTCATTCTTACTGTACGATACAGAGCATAGGAGGATACAACGAGTTTTAACTTTGACAAACAACTACCCCTCCCCCGGTCCCCCATACCCCAATAATGACAGATACTGCAGACGCCCATGTGTCAGACTATCCAATCAGATTGGATGAGAGGTTGACCTACTTATCAGCTGTTCACTTGATTATGTTGGCCACACTGACTTGCGCTGTTGCAGCTCACACAGCAGTCCGGGGGCTCCAAGTAAGTACCATCATCTACATGACAGTTTCATCTAACCGTGCATAAAACAAATGATGTTGTCTACCTTATGCTATTGCATAATACAAATATTGCCGTCTACATGATGGATATTTCACATTACAGATCATTCCGATCTATCTGATGGCTATTTCCCAATACAGATCATGTTCTCTATCTGATGGCCGTTTCCCAATACAGATTGTTATCTATCTGATGTCTTTAATAGAGCTATACGAATTGTCTGACCTGCTGTGTTAATATCCCCATCGTCCCATCCTCAATCGTGCGCACGTTTCATCCTGCTCTCTCCATTACTTAGAGTAAGAAGACTTTGCAGCAAGGATGAGAATGTTTGAGAAAGAGCGGTTAAATTGTTTGATATTTTTGACCACGGAGATGATATTCTGAGACAATTGTAGAAGCATCGGTCACTCGACTTAAAGGTTGGACTAGACAGCTGACAGCTGTCACTCGAATGAAAGGTATGGACTAGACAGCGGTCACTCGAATGAAAGGTATGAACTAGACAGCTGTCACTCGAATTGAAGGTATGAACTATAGACAACTGTCACTCGAATTGAAGGTATGAACTAGACAGCTGTCACTCGAATTGAAGGTATGAACTAGACAGCTGTCACTCGAATGAAAGGTATGAACTAGACAGCTGTCACTCGAATGAAAGGTATGGACTGACAAAAGTCGTTCAAAAACCCCAACTCATTCCGATAGTAGGGATAGATCTAAATTCATTTTTTATTTACATACCCACAACATTATGGTTCTTCTTCTACAGGGTGGGCCACTAAAAATGAGAACATTTCGTAGCGTAATATTTGACGAGATGTTCTCACTTTTATTGGCCCACCCTGTATGTATTAAGAGCCAAAGAGTGTATTGATCATTCTGGCTCCTATGTATGTAGAGGGATATACAACGTTTCTGTGCCTGGTATTGAAGAGGATATTTCTATAGTATAGTAGTTACTATCCTAGTGTCTCATTTTTATTTTACAATAATTGTAAAGCGCTTAGACCTTTAAGGTAAGCGCTATATAAAAATGCCTAAATAAATAAATAAATAAATATTTCACTGGTTGCAAGGGATACTCAGCAATAGCAGACAATGTCACAAATGAAATTGTCAACACACACACAAGAAAAAGAAATATTTTCGCTTTTCGGAAGGACAAGATTCTTAGGGACATTGTGTGTTATAAACCGATTCCCTGCTATCATAGAACATCTAGGCATCAAATGCTGCAACCATAGACGCTGTAACGTATGTCCCTTTGTGACTGAAGTTGATAAAGCACTTTCCTTCTGGAAATATTCAGAATCAGAGATGGTTTTACACTCACAAGGTGCAACGTGATTTACAGCGTATTTTTGTACGAGTTGCGAAAATCAAACGGGGGGAAACATGACGTTGTCTTAGAGAATGTTTTATAGAACATCTCCACGACATCAGTAGACTAGTATTTGATATATATAATTAACCCGATGGAGTCTATATGTAAAAAAAATTAATCAAACGAGTTGGTACGTTGACTCCACACGGTGTTAATCCAAATGGAATGCAGTGTCTTTTCCTGTTTGGTTTTTACGTTGTACTTCCACCTATTTTCGTTCCGTCCGAAGATTGTGCCACAATCCCAGCCAGAAATAGACATAAAAAAAAAAGCGAAGTTGTTAGAAAGGATTAAAAAAAAAAACCCACAAAGACTTCCGATTAAACTTGATGGTCTCAAAAAAGGAAATGTTTCTTATATCAAGTCTCGTCGTCAAGCCAGTAGAACTTGCTGGGTGACTATTGAATGCTACAATGAAGATGATCAAACTAAGCCGAGATTTATCCAAAGTTAAACTTTGTACCACTGGACAATTCAGCCCTAACGTAAAAGTGATGTTTTTTTTAAATCATGGAAGTTTATAAAATACATTGCCTCCACTTGGGTAAGTTACAGAAACCGGTTACTGCCATGGTAGCCATGTTTTATATGCGGTCATAAGCTAATCAAACGGGACGATGCAATGCTCATACGTTTTATTTCCTTCAAAACAGCAATGTGTATTGTTCACCAAGAAAGATCTATAGTGTTGTCTTGCTACACTTTCCACCGCATTTACTCCATGATTTGTGATTACTGTTTCAGACCTCAGTGTGAGAAGCCATTGACGCCATCTGCTGTTGAAGTAGAGACATTACTACGTTACAAGAAACATGGCGTCATTTAGTTTTCAGAGTTTGGAGAAGATGTACAACGACACCATGGTCCACGCAGGTAGGTCTTACAGCGACACCATGGTGCACGCAGGTAGGTCTTAAAATGACACCATGGTCCACGCAGGTAGGTCTTACAACAACATCATGGTCTACGCAGGTAGGTCTTACAACAACATCATGGTCCACGCAGGTAGGTCTTACAATGACACCATGGTCCACGCAGGTAGGTCTTACAATTATACCATGGTTTACCCAGGTAGGCCTTACAATGACACCATGGCCCACGCAGGTAGGTTTTACAATGACACAATGGCCCACGCAGGTAGGTCTTACAACGACACCATGGCCCATGCAGGTAGGTCTTACAATGACACAATGGTCCACGCCGGTAGGTCTTACAATGACACCATGGCCCACGCAGGTAGGTCTCTTAACGACACATTGACCCACGCAGGTAGGTCTCTCAACGACACCTTTACCCAAGCAGATAGGTCTTACAATGACACCATTGCCCCCAAAGTAGGTCGTACAATGGCGCAAGGGCCCACGAAGTTAGGTCGTACAATGAGATCATGGCTCACACAGGCAGGTCTTACAATGACATCATGACCAACGCTGGTAGGTGTTACATGCTTGACATCAACTATTTGGAGACATACATTGACACCATCAGACGGCGGCGTCTTACTTATTTCAATATGTCTTAAAATGTTCATTCACGAGACCTGCCGATGAAAGAGAGCAAGACAGAATGAAGTACGGCCATGTCAAGATGAAATATTACTTTAACATAAATTACTACCACCAAAAAGACATATAGCATTATATCCCTATTAAAATATTGTTGTTGGAGGATTTTTCCAGAGTATTTGCGATTTACTGCTTTGAATATTTACAAAGTCATGTATACATGATATAGCATTTAGCGAAAATGGGATAAATCTCGCATGATGTCAAAACATAGACCAAATTTAAGACATTGGCTGAAAAAAAAATTAAGTTAAAAAAAATCTTTCATCACGCCATTTATTAGCAAAAATAAAAATGAAATTTGTACGTCAGAAAAAATACATTAAAAAAAAAATTACTCTAATTTTATTTTGATATTTTTCCTTTGCTTATCATGACAGACCCAGAAATAGAACCGTATTTCATGATGAAATCTCCATTCAGTGTTCTGGCCGTCATCGTCGTCTACCTGTTTATTGTTTGGCAAGGTCCCAAATGGATGGCATCACACAAACCCTGGAACTTAAAACACGTGATCATTATGTACAACTTTGGTTTAGTGCTCCTGTCGTCCTACATAGCTTTAGCTGTAAGTATGGATCTGTTCTGTTTGTCTTATTTTGCTTTAGCTGCAAGTATGAATCTGTTGTATTTGTTTCACATTGCTTTAACTGTAAGTATGGATCTGTTGAATTTGTATTACATTGCTTTAGCTGTAAGTATGGATCTGTTGCATTTGTCTTAAATAGCTTTAGCTGTAAGTATGGATCTGTTGCGTTTGTCTTATATTGCTTTAGCTGCAAGTATGAATCTTTTGTATTTGTTTCACATTGCTTTAGCTGTAAGTATGGATCTGTTGAATTTGTATTACATTGCTTTAGCTGTAAGTATGAATCTGTTGCATTTGTCTTAAATAGATTTAGCTGTAAGTATGGATCTGTTGCGTTTGTCTTATATTGCTTTAGCTGCAAGTATGAATCTGTTGTATTTGTCTTACATTGCTTTAGCTGCAAGTATGGATCTGTTGCATTTGTCTTAAATAGCTTTAGCTTTAAGTATGGATCTGTTGCATTTGTCTTAAATAGCTTTAGCTGTAAGTATGGATCTGTTGCATTTGTCTTAAATAGCTTTAGCTGTGCCTATGGATCTGTTGAATTTGTCTTGCATTGCTTTAGCTGTAATTATGAATCTGTTGCATTTGTCTTACATTGCTTTAGCTGTAATATGAATCTGTTGCATTTGTCTTGCATTGCTTTAGCTGTAAGTATGGATGTGTTGCATTTGTCTCTCATTGCTTTAGCTGTAAGTATGGATCTGTTGCATTTGTGTTACATTGCTTTAGCTGTAATATGAATCTGTTGCATTTGTCTTGCATTGCTTTAGCTGTAATTATGAATCTGTTGCATTTGTCTTACATTGCTTTAGCTGTAATATGAATCTGTTGCATTTGTCTCTCATTGCTTTAGCTGTAAGTATGGATCTGTTGCATTTGTGTTGCATTGCTTTAGCTGTAAGTATGAATCTGTTGCATTTGTCTCTCATTGCTTTAGCTGTAAGTATGGATCTGTTGCATTTGTGTTACATAGCTTTAGTTGTAAGTATGAATCTGTTGCATTTGTCTTACATTGCTTTAGTTGTAAGTATGGATCTGTTGCCTTTGTCTTATATAGTTTTAGTTGTAAGTATGAATCTGTTGCATTTGTCTAACATTGCTTTAGCTGCAAGTATGGATCTGTTACATTTGTCTTAAATCGCTTTAGCTGTAAGTATGGATTTGTTGCATTTGTCTTAAATAGCTTTAGCTGTAAGTATGGATCTGTTGCATTTGTCTTAAATAGCTTTAGCTGGAAGTATGGATCTGTTGAATTTGTCTTACATTGCTTTAGCTGGAAGTATGGATCTGTTGAATTTGTCTTACATTGCTTTAGCTTTAAGTATGGATCTGTTGCATTTGTCTTACATTGCTTTAGCTGTAAGTATGAATCTGTTGCATTTGTCTTACATAGCTTTAGCTGTAAGTATGGATCTGTTGCATTTTTCTTGCATTGCTTTAGCTGTAAGTATGGATCTGTTGCATTTTTCTTATCTTGCTTTAGCTGTAAGTATGGATCTGTTGAATTTGTCTTGCATTGCTTTAGCTGTAAGTATGAATCTGTTGTATTTGTCTTACATTGTTTTAGCTGTAAGTATGGATGTGTTACATTTGTCTTACATTGCTTTAGCTGTAAGTATGGATCTGTTGCATTTGTCTTACATTGCTTTAGATGTAATTATGGATGTGTTGCATTTGTCTTATCTTGCTTTAGCTGTAATATGAATATGTTGCATTTGTCTTGCATTGCTTTAGCTGTAAGTATGGATGTGTTACATTTGTCTTACATTGCTTTAGCTGTAATTATGGATGTGTTGCATTTGTCTTATCTTGCTTTAGCTGTAAGTATGGATTTGTTGCATTTGTCTTAAATAGCTTTAGCTGTAAGTATGGATCTGTTGCATTTGTCTTAAATAGCTTTAGCTGGAAGTATGGATCTATTGAATTTGTCTTACATTGCTTTAGCAGGAAGTATGGATCTGTTGATTTTGTCTTACATTGCTTTAGCTTTAAGTATGGATCTGTTGCATTTGTCTTGCATTGCTTTAGCTGTAAGTATGAATCTGTTGCATCTGTCTTACATAGCTTTAGCTGTAAGTATGGATCTGTTGCATTTGTCTTGCATGGCTTTAGCTGTAAGTATGGATCTGTTGCATTTTTCTTATCTTGCTTTAGCTGTAAGTATGGATCTGTTGAATTAGTCTTGCATTGCTTTAGCTGTAAGTATGAATCTGTTGTATTTGTCTTACATTGTTTTAGCTGTAAGTATGGATGTGTTACATTTGTCTTACATTGCTTTAGCTGTAAGTATGGATCTGTTGCATTTGTCTTACATTGCTTTAGATGTAATTATGGATGTGTTGCATTTGTCTTATCTTGCTTTAGCTGTAATATGAATATGTTGCATTTGTCTTGCATTGCTTTAGCTGTAAGTATGAATGTGTTACATTTGTCTTACATTGCTTTAGCTGTAATTATGGATGTGTTGCATTTGTCTTACATAGCTTTAGCTGTAAGTATGAATATGTTGCATTTGTCTTGCATTGCTTTAGCTGTAAGTATGGATATGTTGCATTTGTCTTGCATTCCTTTAGCTGTAAGTATGAATCTGTTGCATTTGTCTTATCTTGCTTTAGCTGTAAGTATGAATCTGTTGTATTTGTCTTACATTGTTTTAGCTGTAAGTATGGATGTGTTACATTTGTCTGAAATTGCTTTAGCTGTAAGTATGGATCTGTACGATAGAACTGTGTTATTGCATTTCCTGCAAGTAAAGGTCATTTAATTGGTTCTAGGTATAGGTCATTAGATCTGCTCTAAGTATAGGTCATATAATTGCTTCTAGCGAAGAAGGGTAGGGGACAGATGTCCCCGGGCGCCGGCTAGTTAGGGGTGCCAAAATGTGCTTTGATATTATTTTATTGATTAAAATAATGGGTTTGAGAGTCGACAAAAGAAAAGTTGGCGCTTTTAAAATGAATCTTGTCCCTGGGCGCCAAAAACGCCTCCGCTTCTAGATATAGGTCATTAATTGTCTCTAGGAATAGGTCATTTAATAAGCTGTAGTTATTGGTCATTTAATATGCTGTAAGTAAAGGTCATTAATTGACTGTAGGTATAGCTCATTTAATTAGTTCTAGGTTTAGGTCAATTGGCTGTAGGTATAGGTCATTCGATTGGCTGTTGGTTTTAGGTTATTTAATTTGCTGGGGGTATATGGCATTTAATTGGCTTTAGGTATAGGTCATTTAATTGGCTGAAGGCATAGGTCATTTAATTAGCTGTAGGTTAGGTCATTTAATTGGCTGTAGGTATATGTCATTTAATTAGCTGTAGGTATAGGTCATTTAATTGGCTGTAGTATAGGTCATTTAATTGGCTGAAGGTATAGGTCATTTAATTGGCTGAAAGTCTAGGTCATTTAATTTGCTGAATGCATAGGTCATTTAATTAGCTGTAGGTATAGGTCATTTAATTGGCTGAAGTTTGAGGTCATTTAATTAGCTGTAGTTATAGGTCATTTAATTGGCTGCAGGCATAGGTCATTTAATTAGCTATAGCTATAGGTTATTTAATTGGCTGAAGGTATAGGTCATTTAATTGGCTGAAGGCATAGGTCATTTAATTAGCTATAGCTATAGGTTATTTAATTGGCTGAAGGTATAGGTCATTTAATTGGCTGTAGGTATAGGTCATTTAATTGGCTCTAGGTATAGGACATTTAATTGGCTGTAGGTATTGATAATCCATATTCATTAAGTGAAGTTTAATGTGTTTGTCTTTCCAATATATCAACTTTTGAACACATTGGCAACATCACATTTAATTTATTTCCACTATAAATGATAGGATAAAGCAAAGTGGCATCGAAATGTGTTATAAATTGAATTATCTTTATTACAGTTTATTTTGTTAGCGTGTTTATGTTCACCAAAGAAAGACATCATGTTTGTTTTCCAGGCTGTGCATGCCGTGATCCTGGTTGGAAACTATTCGCTCAAGTGTAACAACGTCCAGGCTGGGGACTTTGCAAGGGAGCGGAGCATCGTAAGTCAATGGCACACGTGGTTAACTGGGGTTAGGTTAATGTGAGGAAATATGGTTACTGTAATGTGAGGAAATAAGGTTATTGTAATGTGAGGAAATAAGGTTACTGTAATGTGAGGAAATAATGTTACTGTAATGTGAGGAAATAAGGTTACTGTAATGTGAGGAAATAAGGTTACTGTAATGTGAGGAAATAAGGTTACTGTAATGTGAATAAATGTGGTTATTGCAATTTATGGAAAACGATTGAACTGAAGAGCATGTTCATTGAATGTACGTGTGGTTATTGCAAATTTAAGGGGAAAAGATGCATTAAAATACACAGTAAATGCAAATCATTTGATTAACAGAAAAACGTGATCTTTGATAATGATTAAATTTAATATTTATATATTATTAAATTAGTAAGTTTCGTTTTTTAAAAAAAAAAACGTACATCTAGGTAAAAATAGAATTCCTACATTCCTATTAGATTTGTGAGATAGTCTCGTATTTTAAGTCTTGGAAATTAAAGATAATTAACCAGGGCTAGAATTGAAGCACTTTTACCAATTTACTTGTTATCTCACCTTCCTAAAGTTACTACTGTATGTAAACACTTCGTGGATAGGTTTAATTAAATGGCAAGCATAGTCCGATAATTATTTGTGATATTTGATAGATATGTGTGTGATGTTTGATATATTGTGATGTTTGATAGATATGTGTGTGATGTTTGATATATTGTGATGTTTGATATATCTGTGTGATGTTTGATAGATATGTGTGATGTTTGATATATTGTGATGTTTGATATATTGTGATATTTGATAGATATGTGTGATGTTTGATATATTGTGATGTTTGATATATTGTGATATTTGATAGATATGTGTGTGATGTTTGATTTTAAAAGAAGGGAATTTTATAAATGAATTGAAATGTAAAATGGGTATTTTGATATCTAGCTGCAAAACGGATTTTGAGGACGTCCTGAGCTCACTTTGTTCATCTAGTACAGCGGTTCTATACCAGTGGGTCGCGACCTCTTTGATAGTCAAAGGATCCTTACACAGGGGTCGCCTAAGACCATCGGAAAACACATAGTGATAAAGTGGCATTGTAAATATTTTTATAGTTTGGGGGTCATCTCAACTTGAGGAACTGTATTAATTGGTCGAGCTATGAGGACGGTGGAGAACCACTGGTCTAGTATCACTAGATGAATTTTCCATTTTAGTATTTGATTGTAAAAGCAGAATAAAATATAAATTAAGCTAGTTATTTTTTTTTTTTAAATTGTATAGCAAAATGTAAAAATAAATAAATTATTATTTCATTTTAATTCAATTAATCATACAAAATGACCTTCTTTGACCTAGATTCATCACTAATGTTTACCTATTTTTTTATGTTCCTCAGAAATATTATGTAAGTATACAATTATAAAATCCTCTTACAAGCTGATTTAATTGTATCCCTGACCGCTTTGTGATGGGCATCCTATGATGTTTGTTGTGAGCAAGATTCATTCTTCGTGATGGTATCGTTGGATGAAAGGACACGAAATAGAGTATCTCATGTGTCAATCGTTGGTAACAAGTCTTTGAATGTTTTACTTAAATGACAAAAAACGTGATTTTAATTTCATTTTTTTTTTGTTTGCGTGTGTGCTCCTTCCATATTCAAACGTTTTTTCTTTCACACCTTTTCATTTCCTAATGTTTTTTCTTTCAATTTTCACGATTTTCATTTTATATTCTCATATTTTTCTTTTTATCATCTCATATTTTTTTCCCTTCCTCCAGAGTTTGGATATCGCCTGGTTATTTTTTATCTCGAAGGTGATTGAGTTGCTGGACACGGTATGTTACCTATGGCGAGTGCCAGGGCGTTAAAACTAGTTTAATGTAAGAGTTTATGTTACCAAACAATTATAACTGGAGCATTGAAGGCTTAGTCTAAGGAACATAACGCATGTATGTTGTAAGACTAAATGTAGTGACATTTTAATTGTTATCCTTCATTGGCTCCCTATGCAGGCACGCATTCATTACAAGCTAACTGTTCTCTATCACAACTTTTTCGCTGGTTCCTGTCCTTCCTATCTGACTGCACTTCTTACTGTCTATTCACCCGCGCGTATTCTTTCTGTTCCCAGAACACGCACTAAAACATACGGTGAACGATCTTTCTCTTTCTGTGCCGCAAAACAATGAAATTCTCTTTCATTACACATCCGTAATGTACCGATCATCCCAGCCTTCAAAACTGCCCTCAAGACCCATCTCTTCCTACTCTACTATACCGACTAATTTTCACCTCCTCCAACTGATAAACAACGCTCGATGCTGCTGGGGGCTGTCCATGGCTAGCCAGGGGTAGATAATACTTGGGGTGGGTGAGGTCAAGCTTTTTACCAATTGCTGTTTTTGAATGTATAATTTTCTGTAGTTGCTAATTTTTATGTGAAGCGCAGTGAGCCTGGCCCTAGGCTGGGGGTACTGCGATATATAAAACTCCCTTAATAATAATAATATAAACATTATACTTGTAAGACCTTTTGTAGTAACATTACACTTGTAAGACCATTTGTAGTAACATTACACTTGTAAGACCATTTGTAGTAACATTACACTTGTAAGACCATTTGTAGTAACATTACACTTGTAAGACCATTTGCAGTAACATTACACTTGTAAGACCATTTGCAGTAACATTACACTTGTAATAATACGCGTAATAACTTACCCCATATAGGGCACATATCTACCTACATATCATGTTTCATTTCCCCCACCCCCCAGATATTTTTCATTATTCGCAAGAAGAACAACCAGGTGACATTCCTTCACGTCTATCACCATACATCGATGATCCTGTTCTCGTGGACAGTAGTGAAGTTTCTACCCAAAGATTCAAGTAAAGATTTGAAATAAGGAAAAAGATGGGAGATAAATCAATTAAAAGCAATATTTTTATTTTATTACCATAAAAAAAAAGGATGAATGTGTGCCATTTTTTTAAAGTAACCAAAATTGAAATTTTGCAAACATCTGGGAAAGTGTGTAAATATTACGGGGAAAAAAAACTACCCTTTCTCATAAAAATAGAAAACCGAGTGTTCTGGGCAATAAATGGGCAATTAAAAGGCAATCGTGGCTGACATAGAATTTACAATGTTAAGGAATTAATTTGCAGCAGTAAAAAAAAAATGATTAAATAAATGCGTAAAATGGTTGAGTGATGTGTCTAGTATAGCAGTTTTCCTATTTATTTTATTGATAATTTTATATCAGGTCGGATGAAGACTTGTATTGTGCATGTTGTGAATTGCACATCTCGAGCACAGATATTAGTGGTACAGCTGTACCATGGCCATCCCGTGTCTAAAGACATTAGTGGTACAGCTGTACAATGACCATCCTGTGTCTAAAGACATTACTGTACAGTGACTATCCTGTGTATAAAGACATTAGGGGTACTGCTGTACAATGGCCATTCTTTTCCACAGACATTAGTTACCATGTTATATAGTGACCATCCTGTGTCCGCAGATATTAGTTGCCATGGTGTATAAAGACCATCCTGTGTCCACAGACATTAGTTACCATGTTGTATAACGACCATCCTGTGTCCACAGACATTAGTTGCTATGTTGTATAACGACCATCCTGTGTCCGCAGACATTAGTTACCATGTTGTATAACGACCATCCTGTGTCCACAGACATTAGTTATCCTGTTGTAAACTGCGTGGTTCATATCGTCATGTACGCCTACTATGGACTTGCTGCCCTGGGTCCTGAAATGAGGCCATTTCTGTGGTGGAAAAAATATATCACAAGATTGCAGATTGTAAGTATACGCTAGTACGTTAAAATACTGTAACGCACCATATCTATCTATCTATCTATCTATCTATCTATCTATCTATCTATCTATCTATCTATCTATCTATCTATCTATCTATCTATCTATCTATCTATCTATCTATCTATCTATCTATCTATCTATCTATCTAT
>CAXITT010000648.1:143636-165527 GCA_964033795.1 Lymnaea stagnalis | reverse complement strand
TCTATCTATCTATCTATCTATCTATCTATCTATCTATCTATCTATCTATCTATCTATCTATCTATCTATCTATCTATCTATCTATCTATCTATCTATCTATCTATCTATCTATCTATATATATATATTTGTGGATTATGATGACGTTACTAGCAATAATTGATGTGTATTACTTATCCTCAATCACAGTTGTCCATCAATTCAATAGTCAATAGTAAAACACGACTTATAACTTTTGCATCCCCATATATTTATTATTTGAATACGGCACATCACACGAAATAATATCTCTGTAGATCACAATAAATATAGGTATCACATTTATAACTTCTTCGGTACACTTCACAAATCAATATTAAGATATTGATCAATAACTAGAATGAACATGGCCAGCGCCAAAATATATGAATCCTTGCAAAACCACCTTGACCGTTACTTCCGTATCCCATAATTCCTAACTTCCTGTTATTTCTATTTTACAAAACAATACATTATTTTACGAAACAAAATTGATATCTGAGTATTATATCTGTGAGAAATACTTTATTAACATTTTATTTCATTAAGTCGAATATCGCTTCTATATTATAATGAATCTCAAATAATCAATATATTTTATAAAAGCTAATATCACCTTTGTATTATACTGAATGATCAATTTATTTCATTTTAACAGAATATTGACGGGTGTTCTCAATCATAAAAGCTAGCCTTATCTATAACATACGTTCTATCCTGTCTATATCATACAGGCCAGCCCTATTTATAATGTACAGGCCAGCCCTATTTATAACGTACAGGCCAGCCCTATTTATATCATACAGGCCAGCCCTATTTATAACATACAGGCCAGCCCTATTTATAACATACAGACCAGCCCTATTTATATCATACAGGCCAGCCCTATTTATATCATACAGGCCAGCCCTATTTATAACATACAGGCCAGCCCTATTTATATCATACAGGCCAGCCCTATTTATAACGTACAGGCCAGCCCTATTTATAACATACAGGCCAGCCCTATTTATATCATACAGGCCAGCCATATTTATAACGTACAGGCCAGACCTATTTATAACATACAGATCAGCCTTATTTATAACATACAGGCCAGCCCTATTTATAACATAAAGGCCAGCCCTATTTATAACATACAGGCCAGCCCTATTTATATCATACAGGCCAGCCCTATTTATAACGTACAGGCCAGACCTATTTATAACATACAGGCCAGCCCTATTTATATCATACAGGCCAGCCCTATTTATAACGTACAGGCCAGACCTATTTATAACATACAGGCCAGCCCTATTTATAATGTACAGGCCAGCCCTATTTATAACGTACAGGCCAGCCCTATTTATAACGTACAGGCCAGCCCTATTTATAACGTACAGTCCAGCCCTATTTATAACGTACAGGTCAGCCCTATCTATACGGTAAAAACCAGCCCTATCTAATAATAAGAAAAGCAAGCCCTATCTATATCATAAAAAACAGAGCTATATATACAATAAAAGCCAGGAATATCTATAACATAAAAGCCAGCACTATCTATACCATACTAGCCAACAATATCATAAAATTAACCCTTTGTGTACCATAAAAGCAAGCCCTATCCATACCAAACTAGCCAGACCTTTACAAGCCTAAATCACTATATTTACCTATGAAGATAATTACCTGGTCTGATCAGAAGCAAGAATTTTAGAAGAAAAGCTATTTTATTTCAATAAAATTGTTGACGTAGCCAGTATGATTGTTGAATGTTGAACCTATCGATAGTTAGATGTTGCTTCTGGTCATCAGCTAGACTTTGCCTCTGGCGATCAACGCTTGGACTCTATGTTTTTGTTGACGTAATTCTTTCGTAGCGTCAAATCTTTCCGTGGTTAGATTAATGCTAGGATGTTGAGACTCACCAAAAAACAAACAAACAAAAAACAACACTATGGCTGCAAACTGTACGTTTCAGGTGTATGTCAAGTATGCCGAGGTCGTTAAAAACTATTTTATTCGTATTTAATTTCGATGTATTATAATTTGACAGTTTCAACAATTTGCGTTCCCCCAACAGGGCCAGTTTTTCATTTTGATTGCTCAAACTGTTGGCATCATGATATTTGACTGCCCAGCTCCTACAGCTTTCCTGGTGATTATAGCTTGCTACATCTTCACCATCCTCTTGCTGTTCCTCAACTTCTACATCAGAGCGTATCTCCACTCTCCGCGGTCAGCGAAACCTGGTCCAGTTGAAAAAAAGGACCACCCCGTCATCAATGGTCACATTCCCGGCAACGGGGAGTCTCACAAAAATGGAACCAGCGGAAGGAATGGGGATAACTCTGGAGTGGTTACTAAAAAGCTGAACTAACGATGTTAGCTAGGTTATAGTTAGGTTGTAGTTAGGTTATAGTTAGGTTATAGTTAAGTTATAGTTAAGTTTCAGTTAGGTTTTAGTTAGGTTATAGTAAGTAAGGTTATAGTAAGCTATAGTTAGGTTATAAGTAGTAAGGTTATGGCTAGGTTATAGTTTGTAGAGGCATAGTTAGGTTATAGTTAGGTTTTAGTTAGGTTATAGTTAGTAAGATTATAGAAGTTATAGTTAGGTTATAAGTAGTAAGGTTATAGTTAGGTTATAGTTAATTAGGGCAAAGTTAGGTTTTAGTTAGGTTATAGTTATTAAGGTTATAGTAAGGTTATGAGCAGTAAGGTTATAGCTAGGTTATAGTTTGTAAGGCCATATTTAGGTTATAGTTATGTTTTAAGTGAGGTTAAAATTAGGTAACAGTTATGTTTTTAGATAATTTATAGTTAGGTTAGCTCAAATCACATTAAACGTTTTTGGACACAACAAATTCGATCTTAACTTTGTTTCCTTCAACATCGAGTTTTAAACCATTTCTATTTTGAGTGTCATCTGTGTAAGAATGTCGTTAGTGAGAACCTGTGTAGTCATGGTTAGGATTCGATTGTGACAAAGTAAAAACTCATGATAGCAAGCTGTGTACAGTGATGAGCGGGGAAATAGTCCCACGCTGCGAGCTACAACATTCTCATTGTTAATCAGATCCGAACTTTTAAGACATGGGATGTGTGACAATGGCAGTGTGACAGGAGAGGGCTGACAGCGAATGGCAACAGAGAGGGTTACAAGGGCGGAGGAGAGTGGAGGATGACAAGAGAAGTGTGACAAGGGAATTTGGACAAGGGAGTGAGACAGGTGAGGATGACAATGTATTTAACAGAGAAGGTTACAAGGGCAGAGAAGAATGGAGGATGACAAGAGAAGTGGTAAAAGGGGAATGGTGACAGGAAAAGACGACAATGAATGTGATAGAGAAGGTTAAAAGTACGGAGGAGAATGGAGGATGACAAGAGAAGTGTGAAAAGGGGAATGGTGACAGGAAAAGACGACAATGAATGTGATAGAGAAGGTTAAAAGTACGGAGGAGAATGGAGGATGACAAGAGAAGTGTGAAAAGGGGAATGGTGACAGGAAAAGACGACAATGAATGTGATAGAGAAGGTTAAAAGTACGGAGGAGAATGGAGGATGACAAGAGAAGTGTGAAAAGGGGAATGGTGACAGGAAAAGACGACAATGAATGTGATAGAGGGGGTTTACAAGGGTGGAAGAGAATGGAGAGTGACAGGAGGTGGGCAGTAACGAAAATCTGGCAATAAAATTAAAAGTAACTTTAATCAAGTCTCGTTGCTAAGTTGATAAAATCTTTAAGCTAAGCAGAAGTTTGTCTCATTCCCTGATGATATTCTGAACTGATCTAAACAATCCTGATAGACTGGGAGCACAACGCGAGACAACAAATGGCACCAAACAAAACAACTAAAGTTGTTTGACAAGCATACGTCCAAAAACATCAATGAGGAAAGCAGTGTAAATTGAGTGCCTACAAATGGGGAAAGCAGTGAAAATTGGTTGCCTACAAATGATGAAAGCAGTGCAAATTGGTTGCCTACAAATGATGAAAGCAGTGTAAATTGGTTGCCTACAAATGATGAAAGCAGTGTAAATTGGTTGCCTACAAATGGGGAAAGCAGTGAAAATTGGTTGCCTACAAATGATGAAAGCAGTGCAAATTGGTTGCCTACAAATGATGAAAGCAGTGTAAATTGGTTGCCTACAAATGGGGAAAGCAGTGAAAATTGGTTGCCTACAAATGGGGAAAGCAGTGAAAATTGGTTGCCTACAAATGATGAAAGCAGTGCAAATTGGTTGCCTACAAATGATGAAAGCAGTGTAAATTGGTTGCCTACAAATGGGGAAAGCAGTGAAAATTGGTTGCCTACAAATGGGGAAAGCAGTGCAAATTGGTTGCCTACAAATGATGAAAGCAGTGAAAATTGGTTGCCTACAAATGATGAAAGCAGTGCAAATTGGTTGCCTACAAATGATGAAAGCAGTGAAAATTGGTTGCCTAGAAATGATGAAAGCAGTGTAAATTGGTTGCCTACAAATGAGCTGGAGGAACAAGATTAGTTTAGGCTTGGAAAAAAAGGAAAGAAAAATAAAACCGATGTTTCGGCTTAATGCCTTCGTCAGAAGAAAATACAAAATAAGACATAACAAATTATTAAAAATTAAAATGTTCCCAGATCACAATGTAGCTGTTTCATTTAAGTAGCTCTCTCAGATCAGAATATAGCTCTCTCACTTAAGCGTTATCAGACCACAATGTAGCTCTCACTTAAGCGTTATCAGACCACAATGTAGCCCTCTCACTTTAGTGTTCCCAGATCACAATGTTGCTATCTCACTTAAATGTTCCCAGATCAAAATGTAGCTATTTCACTTAAATGTTCCCAGATTAAAATGTAGCTCTCTCACTTAAGTGTTCCCAGATGACGATGTAGGTCCCTCAGTTACTGTGTAGAAACAAAATTTGTTTGTGAACTGTAAAAAAAACTGAAGTGAAGCTATTCAAAAAGAATACGTACCTCTGACAGAATCGTCGAGTCAGGACTGTACAAGTGTGACGGGTGCTAGGTGGCCAAGTGGTCTAAACTGAGAAAATCTCTGGAGTTCAATTCCAGCCAGAGCCCAGTCAAGCAGAAACACCACCAGCACCCCGGGTGGATGGGACTCGTTAAACTTGGATGGCAACTCATCTAAGAGAAGGAAACTCTGAAATCAAACCCGGAGATGGAGTCCCGAAAGGCGGATAACATTGGTACAATGAAACATTCCGACAACTCCTGCGACGCAACTGGTGCCAAGCTGTATCATCCAATGATGTTCCCTTGGGTTATCCAGCGGCGTGGAGAGAGAGGCGATTTGCTGTTGGGAACCAGCTTATAATCCTTTAAGAATAATCCCAGGCCATGTGGATTTCGTCCTACGAAGCCCACTCCATCGTCACATTGTGACGGACGGATGCCAGCAAAAAACAAAACAAAAAAAAGTAAAAGTAAGAGAATTAAGGAAGTATTCATATTAATAATAATAATAATAATAATAATAATAATAATAGTAATAATAATAATAATAATAATAATAATAATAATATTATTATTAATAATAATAATAATAATAATAATAATAATAATAATAATAATAAAGTTCATTTCAAAACACGCTTCATCCCTAAAGGCTCGAAGCGCGGCATTAATGAAAAGTAAATCTTTTAATCTACAAAAATTATATATTTGGAAAAAAAAAAATTAATTTAGATCAATTGAGGACCACTGGTAAGAGAATAGTTTATTGATTCCATAAGGTGAAATAGTGCCGAAATACTCAATTAATTTGTTTTCATGCTTCCCTGTTACTGTTATATTAGAACAAGTAATTTGGAGTCATGATGGCTATATTATCACGACGATTGGACAAATATCCTAATGTTATCTAAGTTTAAGGTAATGATTTTTTCAAAATCATAACCAGGAACCAAAAATAGTTAATATTTAGAGCGCAGACATTTTAAAGAGTTAAACTTTAGAAACTAAGACATTCAAAATCATTTTGGGTCATGTGTGTCCAAAAATACACAGTTCTTTGTGATGACAAGGAGAGTAGTTTTGTCATAGAATGACATCTAAGATCAAGGTGTGTTCACTTGAATTCATTAACAGGACAAAGATGTTTTTAAAATAAAATATATTATCGTGATCCCAAGTTGTAAATAAATCATATTAGTTGTTTCATACAGTCATGCATGGACATCATATTTAATCAAACTGATGATGAATTTAGAAAATTAAAATAAAATGTAAAAAAAAATTCTAGTCTTAAACTGTACTGGTTTCATCTCTCTAAAGTGTACTAGTTTCATCTCACTAAATTGTATTGGTTCCAGCTCACTAAAGTGTACTGGTTTCATCTCACTAAATTGTACTGGTTCCAGCTCAATAAACTGTACTGGTTTAATCTCACTAAATTGTATTAGTTCCAGCTCACTAAAATGTACTTGGTTCATCTCACTAAATTGTACTGGTTCCAGCTCACTAAAGTGTAGGTTTCATCTCACTAAACAGTACTGGCTTCATCTCACTAAATTTACTGGCTTCATCTCACTAAATTGTACTGGTTCCAGCTCACCAAATTTACTTACTTAGGCAGCACCCTCTCTAGATCTGTCGTCATGGATGATGAAACTAATGGCAGACTCGCAAAAGCTAGGTCCCTATTTGGCAGGCTCCGCAGCACTGTTTGGGACAGGAGAGGTATCAGACGAGAAACAAAGCTCAAGGTCTATAGCGCAGCAGTCCTCCCGACACTGCTTTATGGATGTGAAACATGGACTGTCTACCAGCGTCACGCCAAGATACTGAATCATTTTTACACTACCAGCCTCAGGAAACTCCTCGACATGAGGTGGCAAGACAAATTCCCCGACACCAAGGTCCTCCCTAGAGCGAACCTACCTAGTATCTTCACCACTCAGATGCAGTCTCAGCTCCGTTGGATGGGACACGTAGCCCGTATGGAAGACCACCGGCTCCCAAGACAATTATTTTTCGGAGAACTCACGATAGGCAAGCGCTCCCACGGAGGTAAAAAAAAACGTTACAAAGACTCACTGAAAGTGGCACTAAAGGCCTTCAGCATAAACCCTACTCAATGGGTGCAGACAGCCTAGGACAGAGCCAGGTGGAGAGCTGCTGTCAAGAAGGGGGCTAAATCCCATGAAGCTAATAGAATAACCACAGCTGAGACACGCAGGCTTGTCCGAAAGAGCAACATTAGGTCACTGAAGCAACTATTCCATGCCCACGGTGTCATAGATTATTCCGAGCAAGGATCGGTCTAACAAACCACCTACGAGCTCACCGTAATCCCAACCTCCCGCTAACCGGATGATTCGATGGTCCTAGTCGACATCGACGGACGAACAACAACTGGTTTCATCTCACTAAAGTGTACTGGTTTCATCCCACTAAAGTGTACTGGCTTCATCTCCCTAAACTGTACTAGTTTCATCTCACTAAACTGTACTGGTTTCATCTCACTAAACGGTACTGGCATCATCTCACTAAACTGTACTGGTTTCATCTCACTAAACTGTACTGGCTTCATCTCACTAAACTGTACTGGCTTCATCTCACTAAACTGTACTGGTTTCATCTCACTAAACTGTACTGGCTTCATCTCACTAAACTGTACTGGTTTTATCTCACTAAACGGTACTGGCATCATCTCACTAAACTGTACTGGTTCCAGCTCACTAAACTGTAATGGCTTCATCTCACTAAACTGTACTGGTTCCAGCTCACTAAACAGTACTGGTTTCATCTCACTAAACTGTACTGATTTCATCTAACTTAACTTTACTGATTTCATCTAACTAAACTCTACTGGTTTCATCGTACTAAACTGTACTGGTTTCAGCTCACTAAATTGTACTGGTTTCAGCTCACTAAATTGTGCTGGCTTCAGCTCACTAAATAGTGCTAGTTTCAGCTCACTATATTGTACTGGTTTCAGCTCACGAAATAGTACTGGTTTCAGCTCACTAAATAGTGCTAGTTTCAGCTCACTAAATTGTACTTGTTTCAGCTCACTATATAGTACTGGTTTCAGTTCACTGTATTGTACTAGTTTCAGCTCACGAAATAGTACTGGTTTCAGCTCACTGTATTGTACTTGTTTCAGCTCACTAAATAGTACCCGTTTCAGCTTACTAAAAAGTGCTATTTTCAGCTCACTAAATTGTACTGGTTTCAACTCACTAAATAGTACTGGTTTCAGCTCATTGTATTGTACTGGTTTCAGCCCACTAAATAGTACTACTTTCAGCTCACTATATTGTATAATTTGAACTGGTTTCAGCTCACTAAATTGTACTGGTTTCAACTCACTAAATAGTACTGGTTTCAGCTCATTGTATTGTACTGGTTTCAGCCCACTAAATAGTACTACTTTCAGCTCACTATATTGTATAATTTGAACTGGTTTCAGCTCACTAAATTGTACTGGTTTCAACTCACTAAATAGTACTGGTTTCAGCTCATTGTATTGTACTGGTTTCAGCCCACTAAATAGTACTACTTTCAGCTCACTATATTGTATAATTTGAACTGGTTTCAGCTCACTAAATTGTACTGGTTTCAGTTTACTAAACATTACTAGTTTCAGTTCGCGACAAACCAAGACAAAACTTTTTAAAAAAGAAAAAACAGCCGTAATATCCTGGTAAAATCAGTACGAATGGTTACCTTACCAAAGTTGCCATTCAAAACTCACTATCACAGCCACATACAAGCTATGTAACAGAATTCAAAACTCTTTATCACAACCACATACAAGCTATGGTACAAATCAAAACTTTTTATCACAGACACATACAAGTTATGTAATAACATTAAAAACTCTTTATCACAACCACATACAAGGTATGTTACTAAATTCAAAACTCTTTATCACAGCCACATACAAGTTATGTTACTAAATTCAAAACTCTTTATCACAACCACATACAAGTTATGTTACTAAATTCAAAACTCTTTATCACAACCACATACAAGGTATGTTACTAAATTCAAAACTCTTTATCACAGCCACATACAAGTTATGTTACTAAATTCAAAACTCTTTATCACAGCCACATACAAGTTATGTTACTAAATTCAAAACTCTTTATCACAGCCACATACAAGTTATGTTACTAAATTCAAAACTCTTTATCACAGCCACATACAAGTTATGTTACTAAATTCAAAACTCTTTATCACAGCCACATACAAGTTATGTTACTAAATTCAAAACTCTTTATCACAACCACATACAAGTTATGTTACTAAATTCAAAACTCTTTATCACAGCCACATACAAGTTATGTTACTAAATTCAAAACTCTTTATCACAACCACATACAAGGTATTTTGCTAAATTCAAAACTCTTTATCACAGCCACATACAAGTTATGTTACAAATCAAAACTTTTTATCACAACCACAGCCACATACAAGGTATGTTACTAAATTCAAAACTCTTTATCACAACCACATACAAGTTATGTTACTAAATTCAAAACTCTTTATCACAGCCACATACAAGGTATGTTACTAAATTCAAAACTCTTTATCACAGCCACATACAAGGTATGTTACTAAATTCAAAACTCTTTATCACAACCACATACAAGGTATGTTACTAAATTCAAAACTCTTTATCACAACCACATACAAGGTATGTTACTAAATTCAAAACTCTTTATCACAGCCACATACAAGTTATGTTACAAATCAAAACTTTTTATCACAACCACAGCCACATACAAGCAACGTTACAAATTAAAAATTTCTATCACAGCCACATACAAGCTATGTGTCCCGTTAAAACATCCTTTACATAATATATGCTTACATGGTTGGGTGAGTCTGGTGAATAGACATATTTTAATGGACACAACGCTGATAGATAAAGTAGTCGATTGGCGACACTTACTGGTGGATTAGCTCAGCAGAAAACTTGCAACAAGGCAATACATGCATGGATGGATGAATGGCCAAATGAACGGATGAGGATAAACTCAAATCACGACTGGACTGTATGTAACGGATGAATTGATCAGGAGCAAATGTTTTTGTAAAATATTTTAGTTCATATGTAGCGTAACCACAGGGAAACAAACAGTAATAGATTTAAATAAATTCTAACAGACACCTATCACTGTTAAGAAGAAAGTTTAAATGCAATATAAAATGGTTTAATAGCACTTGAATTTTTATTTATCGTTGCCACATTAAATCCAATGAACGCATCCTTCAAAGTGTAATAGATCACATGTGTGAATTAAGAATAACATGTCCGCTTAGTAATTAATGACTTAAATTATAGCCAGTTGCTCAGAGAATTTTTTAATTTTCAAATTATTAATAAGCCCTTCATGGATAACAAGCGTCTAATGTCAGTGAATCTTAAAACGGTGTATGTTCAGGTTAAGACCTCGTTATGAATCTCTTGTCCTGTCACTCGGCGTCATCATTTCCAGTCAGCGCATTTCCTCTTACTAGACAACGGAGATTATCTAACCTTTTAGCCATTATGTGTGACAAATCGTCCCTTTGTTAGCAGTTGTCCATCAGTTCAAGAGTGCATGTACCTCAAAGATAAAAGAAATAAGACGAACTGACACTCAGTCAGGTTTAGCATACCTACCCAGTTCCGCCCCCCACAACCCAAGAAGCAACAGATGAGGCACCTCATCCTGCACATTATCTCTATTTATTTTTTTAGGAACAGTGGGGTAAGGTAGATTTTGAATGTGTAAAATTTGTTGTGAGGTAAGGATGATGTTGTAGGTGTAAAATTTGTTGTGGGGTGAGGTGGATGTTGTACGTGTAAAATTTGGGGTAGGGTAAGGTGCATGTTGTTGGTGTACAATTTGCGTGAAGTAAGGTGGATATTGTAGGTGTAAATTCTGTGTAATGGAAGGTGGATGTTGTACGTGTAAAATTTGGTGTGAGGTAAGGATGATGTTGTAGGTGTAAAATTTGTTGTGAGGTGAAGTGGATATGATAGGTGTAAAATTTGGATTGGGATAAGGTGCATGTTATAGGTGTAAAATTTGGTGTGAGGTTAAGTTGATGTTGTAGGTGTAAAATTTGGTGCGGGGTAAGGTGGATATTATAGGTGTAAAATTTTTTGTGAGGTGAAGTGGATGTTGTAGGTGTAAAATTTGGGGTGAGGTAATGTGGAAGATTTAAATGTAAAATTTGGGTTGGGATAAGGTGCATGTTGTAGGTGTAAAATTTGGGGTGGGGTAAGGTCCATTTTGTAGTTGTAAAATGTGGGGTTGTGTGAGGTGCATGTGGTAAGGTCCGTTTGACTAATACAAAATGCAACATTTTTAACTTATCTAAACTGCAGGTTTGAAAAAATATAAACGAATCATTTGTAGAAAAAAGTGGTCAATCTTTGATCAGCGGTTGTCACTGCTCCAGTCCATGTTCACGGATCATCATAGCATTAGATGTGCCAATTTGGATATCTTGTTTAAAGAGATGGGCGGGGTCTAGATCAACTGAATTAATGACCATCGTCGACTAATTACCTCCCTTGTAAAAAATTGTAGACCACTCACAAAGTTAACAGCAGGCTTCAAACAAGGCAAATTTATTTATACTTTCAGTGTGTCATGTCTGTGTCAAGTTTGTGTCAGACGCTCGCACAAATAAAGGGATGTCCTCTAATGTTTTGAAGGTTAAGCTTAAATCATAGCCCCCCACAAAGCAAGGTCCATACAAAGCTAGGTCCATACAAAACAAGGTCCACACAGAGCAAGGTCCACACAAAGCAAGGTCCACACAAGCAAGGTCCACACAAAGCAAACTCCACACAATGCTTGGTCCACACAATGCTAGGTCCACAAAAATGAAACTCCACACAAAGCAAGGTCCACACAAAGCTAAGTCCACATAAAGCTAGGTCCACACAAAGCAAGGTCCACACAAAGCAAATTGTTCACAAAGCTAGGTTCACACGAAGCAAACTCCACACAAAGCAAGGTCCACACATTACGTTGTTCAGGCCAGTTTTTGATTCAAACTTGGACAAAGTTGCTGGTGAATTTTAAACAAAGCTATTGGAAACGTATGTCCTATAGCTGAGTATTGACCGGGATACCCGGAAATGCCGAGTATTATGACACCCGGCACATAATGTATTCCAGCCAATGGGGAGAGAAATAGAACCAGTACGTCTTATTTACAAATTTGTGTGTGTACTTTTGACCCGAATTAAATAAACAACAATAGAAAACTGACTAGCCAATGTGCGAAACTAAAATGGAAGCTAAATGAAACTAGACAAAACTCTGAAAAAAAATATGCTTAATTTCAAGGTACAATTCTTCTTGCGGGTCACTTCAGCTTGGTAAATGTTCTTAAGGATTCACTGCAGTATAAAAGGTTTAGAACCGCTGGGTTATGATTATATTATTTAACTCGTAGCGTTTTCAATCCTTTAACGTCGGTGTCTCAGTGATCACCCTTTGCTTCTTTACGTGCACTTTTCACTCTTCCCAAAAGCGAACACTTTTAAGGAAATGAAAAGATAACTATTTTTTTTTTATAACATCCGGACTCGGTCATGCCGGGGGTTCTCTCAAAATACCCGTACTTAGACCGGGTGTCAAAAAAAAACTTCACCCGGCTCTGACCAACTTGATGAAAGACATTTTCAAAAATCCAAATATTATTTTCTAACAAATTTAGTGAACTTATTCTCTACGCACTGATCTTGAACATATTCTTTTCAACAGTTGTTTCACTTCAGATTCGAAATTAATTTAAAAACACATATTTACACATTTATTTACATATATATAAGAACATTTATTTACACATTTCGGTAAATAAAAGCATTAAACAGAAAAAGTTCCCCCTTTATACTAAACTTATGTGACACATGTTTAAACAAAACTATGTCCATGAATGAGAGATGAACGAAAACGATCCCACTGGACTGGTTGCTAGAGAGTTATAAAAAAAAAAAAAAGACAGTGACATCAGGTGAGCTAACTTAAGTGAACTTAATAGTCGAAGAGCTCAAAAAGGCCATCTCTATTTGGCTATGTCTTGTTCATTCATTCAAGACGCTCTTACAGGGTTAACGGAAATATACTAAATAGTAAAACAAAATAATGCGTTCAAAAAGAAATTTGAAGCAAAATTTTTGCGTGTCAACTGAAAAAAAAAAAATGATTTGACCAAATTTTCGTTCGATCAAATTTCTGTCGATCAATATTCCGGATACGCTTGTAGAGACACTCTTGTTGCTACAGGAAAAACTGTGGATAATAAACACAAATAATGACATTATGGCTAAATTATTAGCTGAACCAAAATATGTGTTTAAGAAAACGCAGAAGGGGCACAGATTTTTATTAGGTTAATAACTCTAAACTATATTAATTATGGGCGTATGTAATATGTGAATATGTTCATCTCCAAGTTTTTTGGCGTAGTTTTTTCTAAAAATATTTTTTAAAAATAATAAACTTTTAATATAAAATTCTCGTTGAAATGTATGAGTGAAGTAGATTGAAGCATCTCTTAAAAGTATTCGTGAGTTAACAATTAAATATAGGTGAGCTAACATTTAAATTTTGGTGAGTTAAAATTCAAATGTTGGTGAATTAACATTTAAATATTGGTGAGTTAACAGATATTACCACATATATAGATATTACCACATCTAGATATTACCACATCGAGATATTACCACATGGAGATATTTTCACATCTAGATATTAGCACATCTAGACATTGCCACATCTAGATAATGTCACACCGATATATATATATCACATCTACATATTACCACATCGAGACATTGTCACATCTAGATAATGTCACATCCATATATTACCTCATCTAAATATTACCACATCTAGATATTGCGACACATACATTTTACCACATCGAGATATTACCACATCTAGATATTACATCTTGACACATCTATATATTACCATATCAAGATATAACCCCATCTTGATATTACCACATCGAGATATTACAACATCTAGATATTGTCACAGCTTTATAGTACCACATCTAGAAATTGTCACATCTAGATAATGTCACATCTATATATTACCACACCGAGATATTGCCACATCAAGATATTACCACGACATATATATGTTGCCACGTCCAATATAAACTCATCTAGATATTACCGCATTGAGATATTACCACATCGAGATCTCACCACATCGAGATATTACCGCATTGAGATATTACCACATTGAGATATTACCGCATTGACAAATTACCACAGTACAAAAGTTCTGGCCTCTGCTGGTGCATCGTACTAGTAGGGTTAGAGTAGGGGGCCACTCAGGCTGAGGCTAAAGCACCTGGCCTCCAGCCAAAGACCGAATGACCCCTTGGAAGAGAGGCTCGGGCGACGCAAGATGTCGACCCTTAAGGAGTGGAGGCAAAATGTCCAGGCCTCTAGCACAACATGGCAGGCACAATTAGACTTTCATGTGTGGAGCTGGCATCTCAGGATTTGCCTTTTCCGTTAGTGTTTGGGGACATCGTAGCGGAGATATTCACTAGCCGAGTGCCAAGTTACAAGACGAGTTGCCAAGTTACTAGACGAGTGCCAAGTTACTAGCCGAATGCCAAGTTACTAGCCGAGTTGCCAAGTTACTAGACGAGTGCCAAGTTACTAGCCGAATGCCAAGTTACTAGCCGAGTTGCCATAAAACCGAACAAAGTCGAAAAAACAAGCTGAAATTAGCAAATTTCATGCAAAAATCCATTAATATTTTTTTTTCTTTTCAAATGGGCTATATTTAGTAAGCAAAACATAATAAATTTTAATTTTTCATAATCTATGCTAACTTAATAAATGTGAAAAGCAGAAATTTTGCAAAGATAAGAATTAATTTTTAAAAAAATAAAAAAATAAATGTTATATTGCCCTCTGTCAACCCGATAGCAGCGTAGTAGTCTAGTTTTAACCTATTTCCTGTGTAGGGAAACGTAAGAATGAAGTAAGTTAGGAAGGTAACAAAAATCTTTTTAGCGTGTCAGGCAAGGGAGGTCATCCGTGCTCGGCATGTCACGTAAGGGGAGCCAAGCCCGCGGGCAACCTATAAAAATGGAGTTTAAGGAAACAGACGACGTAGTTGTGTTGGCGGATTTTTTTCAAAGGATTAGCTGCTTCGTTGCCAGGTAGGTCGCCTATTAGTTGGTTATATTTGTGTAAACATTGTCAAAATATCATACTCAAGTATCTTAGCAACTTAGGTACGTTCTTGTTGTGGTAATACATTTAATTTATTAAGGTGATCCTTTGCCGTAAATACCGTATCTCAAGTACATTTTATTACCGTATTTTCCCGCAGTTATTAAAAAAAAAATTAAGTTATGAAAAATATATTTGAAGTTATTTTTTTTTTTTTACATATATTTTTTAAAAAATGTGTGGGTATTTTGATTGCGACAATGGCGATCGGAAGACTGATAGAACCATTCGTCCGAATCAGTGGCGTAGGAAGACTGATAGAACCATTCATCAGAATCAGTGGCGTAGAAAGAGTGCGCGAAGGTGGTGGCTCGCCCCTGGAAGCATTTTTTCTTTTCATTGAGTTGCGGCGTTTCGACCAGCTGCAGATTTATGTTGTTGTTGATGTTGTTGTTGTTGTTGATGAAGTTGTTGTTGTTGTTGTTGTTGTTGTTGTTAGTGGGTTGAAAAAAAGCTTTTCCCGCCCCGGATGCCATCAACCCTAGTTACCCGTCTGGTCAGGAGTTAAGATTGTCTCGCACTGTCATTTAAAGACTCTTGAATAATGCACTTTTTAATTAATATCTTATTAGTTGAGAAGATACTTGACTTATCAGGCCGCCGTCTGTGATCAACTGTTTAGATTCAATGGAAATCGTTGTAAGGTTGAAACTGTCAAGTTGAGGGGGGGGGTGTGGACATGCCAGATTGTTATCAATGCTGTCCCCATCTGAACTGTGCTTAAATCGACTGGGGCATGTTACTAACACTAGACAAAATCAATGCGTATCTTTTTACTGCTCACACTGTCAGGCTAGTGGAAATAGAAGTTGAGGAGGATGGGTATGACATCTGTTATCCATGAAAGCGTCATCTGAAGTATACTCAAATAGACCCATGCAAGCACATCTTTTAATATAATACATTGGCTACCAGTTCGGGTGAAAATTGGGAAGCTTCAAAGTAAACTGACAATAAAATATTTAAAAGTTATTTAAATGGCTGGGACAAAAAAAAAACTACAACAACTGTCAAATCTGTCATCCCCACAAGATAACTACGTTGTTCCATTGACAGTAGAACCCTCTCAATCCCAAGAACTAAAACTAAGACCATCGGTGAACGCTCCTTCTGCTTCCATGGGCCCACGTTCTGGAACCAGCTCCCCTTCCATATACGTCATAGTGAAACCTCGTCCATTTTCAAAAAGTCCCTTAAAACTCATCTGTTTAGGTCCGCCTATGACCTGTGATGCACCCTCCTTGCCCTACCTAATTTTCTGTTTCGGTTTAATCCTGAAGTGTCAAAGTGTCCTCTTTTTATAGCCATTTTCATTGTTTCTATAGAATAGTAGTTACTATCCTAGTGTCTCATTTGTATTTACTTAGTTTACATGTTTTAATAATTGTAAAGCGCTTAGAGCTTTATGATAAGCGCTATATAAAAATGCCTAAATAAATAAATAAATAAATCTAAGTTGATTTACTGGGTGTTTAAAAGGTTACAAGAGCCATCAATGACCAGGTTAAATAATTGTGTTACTATCTTTAGTTGAACTTAATATCATTATTGACAAAGTATATGGCTTCATTAATGTTTTAACAATAATTCTTCTTCTTTATATTAAGGGCCCACGATCAATTTATTGATCATTTTGGCTCCTATGCATGTAGAGGGGATTTGCAATGTTTCTGTGCCTGGTGTTGATGAGGGTATTTCACTGATTGCAGGTGCTACTTCGTAAAATACCTTAATTTAAAAAAAAAAAAAAATAGTTTTAACAAAGTATCGCCTCCAATTATTTTTATTATTTTTTTAACAACGCCCCGATTACTCCCATTTGTCTTTCTTGTATTGCGAAATCCAGGGGTCGGCAACCTTTTGAGTGAGCAGCCATTTTTATAAGCTATATCGGCTAACCGTAGATTTTGGGAGGATAGGGCACACTCTCCACAAACCCCCAGATAACATCACCAGACAATCCCTAACATGAAATCCACCGGGAAAAGAAAGAGGGGAAGGCTAAAGAATACATGGAGAAGCGAGGCAGACACTAAAGTATGGAATACAACTGGAAGCAACCGGAAAGGAAAGCACCGGACTGTGATGAATGGAAAATTCTTGTGGACGGCCTCTGCCCCAGACGGGGTATAAAGGCATACGAAGAAAGAGATCGAGTTTGGGAACAGCAGGCAGGGACGGTTCATTTAAATAGTATCACAGATTTTTTTTTTTTTTAAAGAAAGAAAAGTGTTGATATATATTCGAAGAGACGTCATGTGAGGTGACCAGACGTCCCGTTTGACCCTGGGACACTGCCTATTTTCGCATCACCCGTCCTGGCGTCCCCGAAAGGCCAGGAAGTGTCCCGCCTGTGTCGTTTTCCGACGAACTGCGTTCTGTCCCCTAGACAGTGGCATATGCTCCCGCTGTTGAGAGTCTTTTTCTCTGATTAAAACAAAATGTGTACACAAGATACATCGCAACACGAAGTTGATGCATTGAAACATATGCTGGTTGTCAAAGTCGATGCATTGAAACATATGCTGGTTGTCAAAGTCGATGCATTGAAACATATGCTGGTTATCAAAGTCGATGCATTGAAACATATGCTGGTTGTCAAAGTCGATGCATTGAAACATATGCTGGTTGTCAAAGTTGATGCATTGAAACATATGCTGGTTGTCAAAGTCGATGCATTGAAACATATGCTGGTTGTCAAAGTCGATACATTGAAATATATGCTGGTTGTCAAAGTCAATGCATTGAAACATATGCTGGTTGTCAAAGTCGATGCATTGAAACATATGCTGGTTGTCAAAGTCGATGCATTGAAACATATGCTGGTTGTCAAAGTCGATGCATTGAAACATATGCTGGTTATCAAAGTCGATGCATTGAAACATATGCTGGTTGTCAAAGTCGATACATTGAAACATATGCTGGTTGTCAAAGTCGATGCATTGAAACATATGCTGGTTGTCAAAGTCGATGCATTGAAACATATGCTGGTTGTCAAAGTCGATGCATTGAAACATATGCTGGTTGTCAAAGTTGATGCATTGAAACATATGCTGGTTGTCAAAGTCGATGCATTGAAACATATGCTGGTTGTCAAAGTTGATGCATTGAAACATATGCTGGTTGTCAAAGTCGATGCATTGAAACATATGCTGGTTGTCAAAGTCGATACATTGAAATATATGCTGGTTGTCAAAGTCAATGCATTGAAACTCTTGCTGGTTGTCAAAGTCAATGCATTGAAACATATGCTGGTTGTCAAAGTCGATGCATTGAAACATATGCTGGTTGTCAAAGTCGATACATTGAAACATATGCTGGTTGTCAAAGTCAATGCATTGAAACATATGCTGGTTGTCAAAGTCGATGCATTGAAACATATGCTGGTTGTCAAAGTCGATCCATTGAAACATATGCTGGTTGTCAAAGTTGATATATAGAATCATATGCTGGTTGTCAAAGTCGATACATTGAAACATATGCTGGTTGTCAAAGTCGATAATTGAAACATATGCTGGCTGTCAAAGTCAATGCATTGAAACATAGGCTGGTTGTCAAAGTCGATGCATTGAAATATAGGCTGGTTGTCAAAGTCGATACATTGAAACATATGCTGGTTGTCAAAGTCGATCCATTAAAACATATGCTGGTTGTCAAAGTCGATCCATTGAAACATATGCTGGTTGTCAAAGTCGATACATTGAAACATATGCTGGTTGTCAAAGTCGATAATTGAACATATGCTGGTTGTCAAAGTCGATACATTGAAACATATGCTGATTGTCAAAGTCGATAATTGAACATATGCTGGTTTTCAAAGTCGATAATTGAACATATGCTGGTTGTCAAAGTCGATAATTGAACATATGCTGGTTGTCAAATGCATTTTCTGTGATTCGGGCGACAAGTTTTATGTGAGATTTTTTTGTTAAAATCCTAATGTCCTGAGAGCTTTCCACTCATCTCAGAAATATTAGTTGAAATCATTACGTTGAAATTAATAATAATTCAATTGTTGATGCTTCATATCTCTGACATACGTCTGTTGTGTCAATTACTTTTTTTATTTTTTAACAACATGTCAATTGTTGGCAGTTGGCTACTCACTGACAAGTTGTTGATTTTTGCCTTTTGTGAACAATGAGAAGGTGACACGTTCCATTTCATAATCAGAGAGCATCAATACGCTCCCAACAAAACAATCCTGGTACTTTTCTACTTTATCGTTCACAAATATTTCATTCACGATTTCAGATTACCACAACGTAAGGTTACGCTACGTCCATAGCACACAGTACCGGTATAGTGTATAATGTACACTGATGAAAATATACGTCCATAACACACAGTACCGGTATACTGTATAATGTACACTAATGAAAATATACGTCTATAACACACAGTACCGGTATACTGTATAATGTACAATAAGGAAAATATACGTCTATAACACACAGTACCGGTATACTGTATATTGTACACTAATGAAAATATACGTCTATAACACACAGTACCGGTATACTGTATAATGTACACTAATGAAAATATACGTCTATAACACACAGTACGGTATACTGTATAATGTACACTAATGAAAATATACGTATATAACACACAGTACCGGTATACTGTATAATGTACACTAATGAAGTTGTTCTTTGCCCTTTAGGGTATCGTGCCTTTCACCCAATTTTCACAAACCGTCTTTTGACTTTCGGGGTCTCCCGGTGGTGGGGGGCAAACGTCCCTGTCCCAGGTTACACAAAGAAATTAAAATCTGGTCGCCACACATCATGCGACTCCGGAGCCGAGGTTAGCCGACCACTGATGTAGTCTATACATTTCTGAAATCTCAACCCTGGGTTGGGCTCGTAACTTTAACTTGGTCCACACTCGGGCTTTAGCCTTCAAAATTGCACATGAACTTTTTTTATGAACAAATGGAATTATTGTTATTTGTTGTCATGTGAGAACATTATGTCTGAATAACTGAAAGAATGGCGCAGGCTCATTGCTGATAGGAATTACGGATAGTGGGCTGAAAGCTGTTCATGGTTGGATGAAATAAGTCATACTATAACTGCATAATAACATTAGTTATGTCTGCTTAATGAAAGGACAGCCAATACAGTGCCAACACTGTGCCAACTGACGCTGTTGCTAAATTAGGCAGTTCATGAAATACAAATGTGCATTGATTTGAATGTTTAGTACATCCACCTGCTGTAGGGGCGTGGTTATAAAATTTCTGAGCACCCTGTAAAGGTAACAACACAGGTAACTACATAGGTAACAGCAAAGGTAACTCCATAGGTAACTACATAGGTAACTACACAGGTAACTATATAGGTGGCAACATGTTTAACTCGTGGAAAGCATGATAACGGAACTGTGAATAATAATAATAACTAAAATATTTGAAGTTGATGATAATAATAATACTTAAATATATTAATAATTATAGTAGGTTTAGTAGTAGCAGTAGTAGTAGTAGTAATAGGAATTGTAGTAGTAATAGTTGCAGTAATAATGATAACAATAATGTACTTTTATTCCATTGTGTTTTTTAAAAAGCAAAGGAAGTCCGAGATCAGAAGACCGAATCTGATACAATGAAAGAGTTTTTAACTTCAAATTCAGTAGATCGGCCCCAATGTCCGCGTGGCTACCTTGGGTCCCCGGGAGGGGGGGGGGTGGAGTTGTCACGCCTTTGATCCTAAGCCTAATGACGTGAAAGGCTATTTTGATACGTCTTCTATTCTCGTACAGTGTGACGGTGTTCTCCTGTCCCACAATGCATGACAACTAAAATTAATTGTTTCCGGCTCGGGGGGAAATTCGCTAGCCCTCTGAGATGAAATACATTACCTTCTTATCACGGTCATGCCTCATCGGTGGCTTCAACTGAAACTAGGTGCCATAATTTACACGATGTTTGTATGGCTTAAAGCATTAAGATAATTTCAACATAAATTTTTATTATAAAAATATTTATCATACTATATATTATTATTATTTTTAATATTATTATATCTGGTTTTGTATAGCGTGGTACCCCAGCCTGGGGCTGGGCTCAGCAGGCTGTACATACAGCCTGGGGCTGGGCTCAGCAGGCTGTACATACAGCCTGGGGCTGGGCTCAGCAGGCTGTACATACAGCCTAGGGCTGGGCTCAGCAGGCTGTACATACAGCCTGGGGCTGGGCTCAGCAGGCTGTACATACAATTTAACAAGCATAATAAAAATCTGAAATAATTAATTGATATACATTAATTAAATAAAATAAAACCAAACAAATGTATATATAAAACTAATTCCATCTCAAGCCATGGACAACATCCAGCAGCGTCGTTTTACGGTCTGAGGTGGGACTCAGGATAGTAGCGTTTAAAAAGATGTGTTTTGAGTGCAGTTTTGAAGGCTGTGATGTTCGGTATATTGCGGATGTGTAGTGGAAGAGAATTCCATGGTTTGGGGGCACAGAAAGAGAACGATCGTTCACCGTATGTTTTTGTGCGAGTCTTGGGGGACAGAAAGAATACGCGCGTCTGCGGAGGAGCGAAGCTGTCGAAAGGGTGAATAGACAGAGAGAAGTTCGGTTAGATAGGAAGGGGAGAAATTCGAGAAAAAGTTTAATTCTTTATATAATTTTATTCTTTATATA
>CAXITT010000648.1:126568-140369 GCA_964033795.1 Lymnaea stagnalis | reverse complement strand
GTGGTCACGTGTCACATCCTTGGAGATGTTACTCTGGTGGTCATGTGTCACACCCTTGGAGATGTTACTCTGGTGGTCACGTGTCACATCCTTGGAGATGTTACTCTGGTGGTCACGTGTCACTTCCTTGGAGATGTTACTCCGGTGGTCTCGTGTCACTTCCTTGAGATGTTACTCTGGTGGTCACGTGTCACATCCTTGGAGATGTTACTCTGGTGGTCACGTGTCACATCTTTGGAGTGCCAGAGTAGTAAGGGGAGAGACTGTGATCAGGTTAGCACAATATAAAATGAGTAAAAAAAAAAAAAGAAGTTGGGTTACACCTGAAAAATAGGAACGCAACAAAACAAAGAACGTGTCGGCAGGAAGCCTTCTTCAGCGAACAAAACAACAGGGAAAAAAAAAAAGAATAAAATCAAAAATTAAAAAATAGCAATTAGGTTAGAAGGAGAATCTTTGGGCGCAGCAAGTGAATTGTGCATTGATAAAAATAGATGAAATTGCCAAAGAATTCATTCGGTCTTGACACATAAATGATCGTAAACATCGTTTTTATAAGCTTTAGTTTGCTACAAACGTCTCTCGCCAGCAGCTACAGCAATGGGTATTGTAAGCATTTTTAATGCTATCCACAGAGCTGGCATGATATGAAACCTTATTAGCAAAGCGACTAAAAGTCGCCGAAAAGCAATACGCTGGACAAATCTACCACCGTTACATCCACGAAATCGAAGCCGCTGTCATCAGGAACGGGCAAAGATAAAAGGATTCAATACACCTAGGGGGGGGGGGGAAAAAGGGGGCGAGACTGCAGTCAGGTTAGTACAAAATAAAATTGAGTAAAACAGAGTAGGGTTTCAGGTTTAACCCTACTCTGTTTTACTCATTTTATTCAATACACCTACAAAGCATGCAATGCTTCCCCCCCTCCCCCCCCCCATATGTTCAAGATCGATGATGGTGCCTTAAACACTGGGCGCCCCGGGCAACTGCCAGAGTTGCCGGTGCCTTGAGATGGCCCTGGTCCTATAATATAAGTCCTATAGACAGTCCTAAACCTCACCCACGGCTTTTAATTGATTCATATGACAGTCGCCGCTGAAAAAGTTCAAACATTATACGTGAGTTCAAAGGTCACGGGCGTCGCTCATTGCTTGACAACTTTTCCCCCATTCAGTACTTTTAATATAGAACATGTTGAGTAGGGGCAGGCCGGTTGTGGAAAGTAACAGGACACACCATATATATAAAATAATATAAACAAATATATAAATGTACAATAATATGATATAACATAAAATAATATAAATTAATATCTTAATATATAATAAAATGATATAACATAAAATAATATAAATTAATATGTTAATATACAATAAAATGATATAAATAAACATTGAACAAATAAAAACCAATAACAAAAATAAAGAAAAACTTAACTGAGACCGAAAGCTTGAGCTAGAAAGGACATTTTAGCAAATTAGACATTGTTCTTAACTATGGCTTATAATAAATTTTAAGAAATATAATTCGGTCCTACCGATAAATCTACAAACGGGGAAAAGATTTATGAATGAAGAAAACAAATCTACTAAAATAGTGAGGACAGTAGACTGCTTTAGCAATTTTTTTCTTCCTTACTTCTTCGATACTTTGAGTGTCATAATACAAATACAATTTTGAAATAGAAATGTATCAAGTAAGAATAAATGTTCTTTTTATTGACAGTCACAATGGCTGGCGCCCGGATGATGATTGTGGCTGTTGCCATGGCAACCGTGTGCGGCGTCATGTTGTTTACGGCAGGCGCGTCCACGGTGGGCTCGTCACCAAGCAGCACGAGCCTCAAGGTGACCGGCTACACCTCTGTTCATGGGCGTATCGAGAGGAGCAGCTCCCTGGCATCATCAACGTCCACTCCCCTTGTGGCCGCCCCACCTCCGTCCACGCCTGCGTGGAACACCTCCCTCCTCTGTAAGCACCTGGCAAACATTACGTCATTACACAGGAGTGAGATCCCACCAACAGAGGAGTCTATCGAGACCAAGTGTCTACCTGGGTTCGCATGCGTCAACGGTTATTGCACTGGAGGTGAGTGGCTTGATTGTGGAGAGGAAGAGAGGGGGATAATTGTGTACTGGATGGGAGTGGGATAATTATGTACTGAAGAGAGTGGGATAATTATTTACTGAATATAGTGGGATAATTGTGTACTGAAGAGAGTGGGATAATTGTGTACTGAAAAGAGAGTGTGTTAATTGTGTACAGAATGGGAGGGGGTTAACTGTGTACAGAATGGGAGGCAGTTAATAGTGTACTTGATCTGAGTGTGTTATTTGTGTACAGAATGGGAGGGCTTAATTGTGTACAGAAAGGGAGGGGGTTATTTGTGTACAGAATGGGTGGGGGTTAATTGTGTACAGAATGTGTGGGGGTTAATTGTGTACTGGATCGGAGGGGGTTAATTGTGTACAGAATGGGAGGGCGTTAATTGTGTACTGGATGTGAGGGGGTTAATTGTGTACTTGATCTGAGTGGGTTATTTCGGTACAGAATGGGAGGGGGTTAATTGTGTACAGAATGGGTGGGGGTTAATTGTGTACTGGATGTGAGGGGGTTAATTGTGTACTTGATCTGAGTGGGTTATTTCTGTACAGAATGGGAGGGGGTTAATTGTGTACTGGATGAGAGGGAGTTATTTGTGTACAGAATGGAAGGGCTTAATTGTGTACAGGATGGGAGGGGGTTAATTGTGTACTTGATCTGAGTGGGTTATTTGTGTACATAATGGGTGGGGGTTAATTGTGTACAGAATGGGTGGGGGTTAATTGTGTACTGGATGGGAGGGGGTTAATTTTGTACTTGATCTGAGTGGGTTATTTGTGTACAGAATGGGAGGGGGTTAATTGTGTAGATATTATCCTACTTCATTTAGCCACTTTTCAAATCCTTTATATTCAACTTCGCCTTTGTTTCGTGGCTGGTTGTCTGGTTGGCCGACTGGGTTATATATGTTTACATTACACTCCAAATGACAACTGTATTCTGTTATTTACTATGACACTTATGGCATTATGAGAAAGGGCAGGGGCGGGCTGGTCATTATGAGAGGGGCCAGGGGAGGGCCGGTCATTATAAGAGGGGCCAGGGGAGGGCCGGTGTTACGCACTGCCTTCTATAGTGAGAAATTAATCTCTTCTTTTAATTTTATGGCTCGTTCGAAACAGTGCCTAACAAATGACGATACCATAGAGAAATACAATAGCAAAAATACGACCCTCAAAACAGTACTACTTACAATTAATACGATTTATTTAAGTGTTCTTATAATTACAAAACAAAAGAAATATAATTACAATCTTCAACTTACAGAGTATGATATGTCTCTTGTACCGGTACACAGTACAATGTGCCAATTAATAATGTACAATAATGAATGCGAGTAAACACATATGAGTACACACAATAATACACTTAGTGTCGTAAAAACAATTCATATTTATGTTCACTTTAGCTGGGGGTGGGGTTGGTTGTTCATCAGCTGATGAATTACCAATCTTCATTATTTTGTCACTAGTACTACTAATACTAGTACATGTACTAGGATTATAATCATACTATTCAAAGAAATCAGTTTCTGCATTTGAAATAATAAAATCACTTCATGAATCATCATCAGAGTAATGCTAAAATAACTAAAAACAAATAGCTAAGAAAAGTGCCGAAATAAACAAGTTTTTATACATCGACGATGCCATCGTCGATACGCCAAAAATCTTCATGTCAAATCGACGATGGGAGCGTTGTTCCGGAGAGAAAGAGCTAGAAAGGCCAGAGGTGGGCCGGTCATTATTAGAGAGGCCAGGGGCATGGCGGTCATTATTAGAAAGGCCAGGGGCAGGCCGCGCATGAAAGAAAGGTCGTAGAGTACTGGGCAAGAATAAGAGTGACCAGTTACGAAGGGGAGTTGCCCGTGATATTGTCGGGATGATGGACGGAGAAGTTACAACAATACCAATGTTATGCGTATGGCTGTTATCTTGTTTTCACAAAGCTGCCATACTGTCGACTAATTATTTCTTCATCAGAGATTAAAATTAAAAGTAAAGACATCATAATTCGGATTTCAAACAATATGAAGAGCCAATTTTCAAAATAAAAAAAATAAAAAATGAAGGAAGGAATCCTTCCTGCACTAGACTGAAGAAATTATTTTTGTTTGTCTCGCATGTCTCGTTCCTACTTTTTTAAAGATTTTTTAACGGAAACAGCCATGTCAGTGAGGCCTTCTTTATCCGCCATCTTTGTTGTCGTTTCACTTAGTGGTGTTTTTTTTTGCGCTTGCGCAAAATGTCGCAAAAGTAGCTCGCCAATCGCACGGATTGGTCCGAAAATTAACATCATTTTAATAAATAATTGTTTTAAAAAAATTACATACCGCGTTTAGAAAATGTAATTATTTTGAGGCACAGAATAAAATAGGAATATACTGTGTTTTGTAATTAGATTTTACCACGCATAAAGAAATCTAATTTGCTCTACAAACAGGTGAGATTTTTTCGTGTTTTTTTTCGCAAATGGTCGATACCGCATCTTGAAAATCATATTGCCACCACAAAACCCTAAATATTTAACGCCACATATCATTCGTGATTTTCCATTGAAGGACCGGTGGACTAATTGTGATTTAATTAAATGCGCTAAATTTGCTGAGGATACCACTATTGTTTGCTTAACATATGAAACTTCGATACACGCTTTATCAGTTGGTGCGATGAAAAATTTCTTTAGCTGAATGTCTCAAAAATGACAGTGGTTCTTTCAAAATGACATGATAAAATATTTACATAATCGTTTTGAAAGGATTGTTTACCAGGGCTTGTAAATTAAAAGAAAAATTTTACACACAAAATTATGTATGTTACAAGGGTGAGTGGTCATAAAAAACATACAAATTATGTACGTTACAAGGGTGATTGGTTATTAAAAAGATAAAAATATGTACATTAAAAGGATGATTTGTTATTAAATACATCAAAATATGTACATTAAAAGGATGATTGGTTATTAAAAACATAAAAAATATGTTCGTTAAAAGGTGAGTAGTTAATAAAAACATACAAAATATGTTCGTTAAAAAGGTCAGTGGTTATTAAAAACATACAAATTATTACGTTAAAAGGTGAGTAGTTAATAAAAACATACACATTGGTAGGCCATCTCATTTAAAACACTGCGGCGAATGACGGACTTTTGATTTTATCCAATTTTAAGGTCTGTTATTTTTGTGTTCGCCCTCCAGGGATGAGTTGCAAATGTTTCGACGGCTGGGCAGGTCTGTTTTGCCAGGATTCATGTCCCAAGAACTGTACCCCAGAGGGTGCGTGTGTGACAAGTACATCCAACCTGGCCATCTGTGTTTGTAATGAGACATCGGTGTATGTCCCGGATGTTGGATGTGTCCAGAAAGAGATCGGTGAGTATGACACGTGGCTATTGAAAGACTGTCAGTGATACTAGGACATCGTGAAAAGTAGATCATCATGCAGCTGTGAGCAGTGCTCGCAGAGGTTGAGTCATATAACACGCGATGACATAAAGACGTCGTACAATTATGAAAATCGGGTTTCCGATCGACGGAATAACAGAGTGTCAGTCTGACTTCCGACAGACGGCCGAAAGCTTCAATCACTTTCGGCCGAAACCGAGAATATACCTAGAGTTAACGGCTATTTTGTGAAATGATAGTGATACCGATACATTGTGAAACAAAATGGATACTAATACATAGTGAACTAGGAATGGTACTAATACACCGTGAATTACACATCTGTGGAATTAATTTACTTTAAGTTCAATCATCTCATATGAAAATATTCAGTGTTGATATCTTATTTATAAAATGTTACGTTGATTAAAAAAAAAAAAAAACCCACCATTTTTTTGTTTTATATACAAAGTGCCCCTCAATATTATTTATTTTGTACTAATACACCGTGAATTAAACCTCTGTGGAATTAATTTACTTTAAGTTCAATCATCTCATATGAAAATATTCAGTGTTGATATCTTATTTATAAAATGTTACGTTGATTAAAAAAAAAAAAAACCCACCATTTTTTTGTTTTATATACAAAGTGCCCCTCAATATTATTTATTTAAAAAAAAATAGTGTATTAATTTTATTTAGTAGTCTTCTTAAATGAAATATTATTTTTACTTCAATAGATATTACCTTTTATTTTAGTACCTAGTGAATATGAAAGGTAGTTTTGCATATTTTTTGGGGAGGGAGGTCGGTGAAAGTACCCCCCCCCCACCACACTTTTTCCACCGATTTCATTGTAACTGTACATCTGAGGACATAAATGAAAACCTTCTTCCAGACGATACACCGACCACTACAGGTGCCCCAACCACCGTGGATCCAACTCTGAGGGACCTAACAGAGCGGGAATGTTTCGGCAGCTTCGTTTGTATCCATGGATACTGTGACCTGGGATCCATGCAGTGCCTCTGCGACGTGGGGTGGAAGGGGCAGCTGTGTCACGAGCGCTGCGATCTCAAGTGTGGTGCGCACGGAAGGTGAGTTGTCAGACCGGAGGTCGCAAACGACGCCCCGAGGGCCAGATCCGGCCCACCAATAGTCCTTAATTCGGCCCGCCTGGCTACAGTAAGGGCAAGGGTACATGGGTTGCAGCAACAAATATGGAACCGGACATTGATTATTTTATTAGCCTTGCGTCTCATCCCTTTCATGAAGCTTTTAAAAAAAAATATTTAGTTCGCTCTCAATATTGCATTTAGAGAGAGAAAAAATATATGAAGGAAATGAATTTTGCAAAATGTATATTATACATATTTTTATTATTCATTATCAGAATTGAAATACTTAGTTTAGGGGGCTGAGGTGCTTTAGTGGGCGTGGTGCTGAAAATTAGATATAATGTGTTGTCGTCGGCAACAAGTCAATGTTCCAAGTTCCAGTGTGAGAGGTTGATGAGAAGTGGGTTAATTAGCCTTCCGACGATTTTGCCAGTCCCAAACCCTGCCAGCCACGAACAAAAGCGGAATTAATATGAATTTTTTTTTTTAAAATAGAAAAAACAGCTTCTAAATTACTTCATTCTGTTCCTGTAAATTTTTCTTCACCAAGGTGTCGAGACAATAACGAGTTCGGTATGTTCTGTGTGTGTGACACGGGCTACGCCGGAAGCTCATGCCAGACGTCCCTGCTGGAGAACGTGACCACTCCCATCCCATCCAACACGACCAGGCAGGAGGTTCACGACATGGGCGCGAACAGCATGTGGTTCTCCGAGGACCTGACGACCCCTTCAGCTCTAAATGTGACCGGCGCGACCCAGAGATCTTCAGGGACAGTGACGTTAAGGCCTTTATCTGAACGCCAGTGCCTACCGGGGTTCGTCTGTGAGGTGAGGCGAAGCTGAGTTCTGTTAGTCAGGTCGGTCATCTTGGTATGCTGGGGAAATGGTATATAACCAATGGAAATGCTGGGGAGATAGTATATAACCAATGGAAACACTGGGGAAATAGTATGTAACCAATGGAGATACTGGTGAAATGGTATAAAACCAATGGAAATGCTGGGGAAACATATATAACCAATGGAAATGCTGGGAAAATAGTATGCAACCAATGGAATTGCTGGGGAAATAATATATAACCAATGGAAATACTGGGGAAATTGTATATAACCAATGGAGATACTGGGGACATGGTATATAACCAATGGAAATGCTGGGGAAATGGTATATAACCAATGGAAATGCTGGGAAAATTGTATATAACCAATGGAAATGCTGGGAAAATTGTATATAACCAGGAACAAAGGGAATGAAATAGCTTTTATTGAAAATAATATTTATTCTTGCTTGTTTGGGATTTATATTTTTTTAGGGTTAATTTTTTGTTTAGGGGTCATTTTTTTGTTTAGGGGTCATTGTTTGTTTAGGGGTCATTGTTTGTTTAGGGGTCATTGTTTGTTTAGGATCTACTGTTTGTTTAGGATTCACTGTTTGTTTAGGATTCACTGTTTGTTTAGGATTCACTGTTTGTTAAGGGTTCATTTTTTATTTAGGGTTTTTATTTGTTACGGATTCATTGTTTGTTTAGGATTCATTGTTTGTTTAGGATTCAGCGGCAGTTTTAATCATTTGATCATCCTGAACTCTTAGCAGCCATCACGTGACTTTGGCATTCAGTACATCTGACCTCTTGATTGCATCACCAAAATCAAAACTTGTTTACTCTCTCAGTATGGTCAGTGTGAGAAAGGTGCCCAAACCATCGCTTGTATCTGCGACCCTGGCTACGGTGGACCTTTCTGTAATGTGGCATGCGGACTGGACTGTGGGCTGAATGGCACGTGCACCGTGGGCTCAGATGATCGTTTATCGTGTCGGTGTGACCCGGGCTACATGGGAGTAGCTTGTAATTTGACCGAGGAAGGTAAGCGTGGATCAGGCTACATGGGAGTAGCTTGTAATTTGACCGAGGAAGGTAAGCTTGGGTCGGGTTACATGGGGGTTGCGTGTAATTTGACTAAGGAAGGTAATTGTGGGTCGGGCTACATGGGAGTAGCTTGTAATTTGACCGAGGAAGGTAAGAGTGACCTTGGCTAAATGGGGGATGGCTTGTAATTTGAACGAGGAAAGTAAGTGTGCTACATGGGAATAGCTTGTAATATCCCTGAGGATGGTCAGTTTTTCATCCAGCCGTTCTGTTTAGCTACAGAAAGTTAACAGTGTCTTCGACCAGTTTCTAATTATAGTTATTATTATGTCGTTCTGGCGACATGTGAGATTAAAGTAAAAAAAAAAAGTCAAATCTGATAGAAGGTTACATGATGTTCAAAATACAACAAAGATCTGAGAAAACTCTTACGAAAACATCGCTATGTCTGGCTTCATGGGTTATCTTCAAGCGGTTTGACTTTGTGGTCAACTATGTCAGAGGTCGTCTTGAAAAAATTGTATACTATGGTTACATGTAACCGAAAAACTGAACCTCACCGACAAGGTTACGGAGAAAATATCGAGCACCTTAGATTTAGAGTTAGAGACAGCCTAGATTTACAGTTAAGAGACCACCTTAGATTTTCAGTTAAGAGACCACCTTAGATTTACAGTTAAGAGACCACCTTAGATTTACAGTTAAGAGACCACCTAATATTTACAGTTCAGAGACCACCTTAGATTTTCAGTTAAGAGGCCACCTTAGATTTACAGTTAAGAGACCACCTTAGATTTACAGTTAAGAGACCACCTTAGATTTACAGTTAAGAGACCACCTTAGATTTACAGTTAAGAGACCACCTTAGATTTACAGTTAAGAGACCACCTTACAGTACCGCTACCCAAAGTTTTCAACTTGAAGGTATCACAGCCAAAATTGACAAGAAACTTGATTTCAGAGAAAATATAAAGAATTTCTAGGTACTGATGAAAGAGCTGAGGTGTCTAAATGTTTTAATAAGACCCCGAAGGTAGCGTTAACATTATGCATTATGTCACAGGTATAATTTTAGGCTTAGTAATTTACTGTATTGCTGTATTAAGGCTGTGGGTTGATTTGAGCTTGATTATTAATTAATAAAAGTAATCATTCCCTCGGTCGTTAGCCAATCTTATCTTTCCAATTTGTTGAGGTTTTAACCAAAAAACGCTAAAATCTCTTGACAGAACTGACCACTCAGACCAGCATCAAGGTCGGGGATATTGAAAATGCGGTTCACCCAGCAAAAACATTGTCAGGGGCATCGAATAAAAGACGTTTTGATGTGGCGAACATCGAAGACCCGTGGACGATGTTGCCAGAATACGGAGCTCTTCTTCCTCTAGAGTTACGAGCCTGCAGTCCGGGCTTCGTCTGTCGTTATGGCAACTGCTCGATGGAAGAGGATACTCTGAAGTGTGTATGTCAGAAACATTTCATAGGTGTGTGGACTAGATGTTTGCTAGTGGTGCATGTCTCTTTTCACGAAATCAAATGCTGTGAAGTAGTGTTTCCCAACCTTTTTTGTGCCATGCCCCACCTAAACCTTTCTAAAATTCCTATCCCGCCCCCCCCCTTTTTGTGTCATATAAATCAGTTTTAATACTTAAAAATAGGGTTGTTCACTGAAGAAACTTAAATGATAGGTTTTAGGAAGAAATCACTATAAAATTGATGAGGAAACATAGTAAGTAAATTTTCAGAAGATTCAATGGAGAACTGAAATTGACTTTTAACGAGCGCTTACAATTGAGACTTAAACGATTCTCCTTTTAAAATACAAATTAAATCATAGTAGATGGTTGGTTTTAACATTTTAGACATCTCAAATCATAGTAGACGGTTGGTTTTAACATTTTAGACAGCTCATTTTCGAATTGCCCCCCCCCCCAAAAAAAAACACTCAAATTGCCCCCCTGTGGAGCGTAGATATTGTTTGGGCATCCATTAGTGTGAAGGAAAATCTGCATTAAAAATGCGTAATTAATAACGCAATTTTATATTAGACAGACATTTACAGAGCAGAAACTTCTATGTAAATACCATTCCTTCAGTGACGTAGGAAATAAATAATTAAGGGGGGGGGGGGTGAAGGAGGTAGTTCGTCACGGGCTGCACTTTTTTCTTTATATTTGGCGAGTGTGTGAGTATGGGGGGGGGGGAGGGGAGGGTTTACGGACAACCGTAGAATTCTTGGTCCGCCTTGTGTGGCACTAACCCTGCCCACACCACGGCATGTCTGTGATGTTATCTAATTTCTTTTTTGCATTTAGAGTTCCCCTCCTAATGTTTCAAAAAAAGACATGTTTATGTAAGATAGCGTCTCATATTAAAACGAACAAAAGTTCAGCTACCACCGTTAGGTTGGCTAGGCTGGTCAAGGGAATCCCAACAGCTTCCTCTTCCAACAGCATTCTACTCCCAAAAGCTTCTTTACAACAGCTGCTTTCTAACAGCTTCCTTCCAAATAGCTTCCTTCCAACAGCTTCCTTCCAAACAGCTTCCTTCCAATAGCTTCCAAACAACAGGTTCCTTCCAACAGCTTTCTACTAACAGTTTCTTCCAACAGCTTCCTTCCAACAGCTTCCTTCCAAAGCTTCCTCCCAACAGCTTCCTCCCAACAGCTTCCTCCCAACAGCTTCCTCCCAACAGCTTCCTCCCAACAGCTTCCTCCCAACAGCTTACTCCCAACAGCTTCCTCCCAACAGCTTCCTCCCAACAGCTTCCTCCCAACAGCTTCCTCCCAACAGCTTCCTCCCAACAGCTTCCTTCCAACAGCTTCCTCCCAACAGCTTCCTTCCAACAGCTTTCTACCAACCGCTGTCCTCTTCCAAACAACACAAATCTCAAGGATTATCTTATGGATACATATACTAATAGATTATAGACATATTCGACTGACAAAAGTAATATTAGACTATTATATGATAGACTGTTAGACTATAGTGATATTAGACTATTAGATTATAGTCTTATTAGTTTATTAGCTTATTGTTCTATTAGACTTTTTAGATTATGATCATATTGGACTATTAGATTATGGTCAGAATATTAGATTATAGCCATATTAGACTTTTGAATTTAATTTAAGTTAGACTATTACATAAAATACTCTTTTTAAAGTTATCTTCCACTTTAAGATTAAAGCCACATTAGACTTTTAAAATATATTCATATTAGACAATTAGATTATAATCATATTAGATTATTAAAAAAAAGTTTTATTTTAAAAACATTTTTGGTTGATATATTGCCTGTATCGGTCATTTTGGGAACCGCTGTCATTTATGACAACTTTTATTTCTTTGCCTCATCTGGCTTCTCCCCCCCCCCCCCAGCCTTTGATGCCCTATGCCCTAAACTAAAACATGTGAGCTACACATAACATATTAATTTCTTTAAAGTGTGTCAGCCAATGTGTATGATCAGTCAATGACGATAATGTCCATCTGTACCCACTGAATGCTCCCCAGATGCATTTTGTAGTGAGCCGTGTACTCTGGACTGTGGAGAGCATGGGAAATGTGAACTGAATGGAACCAATAAGACTATGGAATGCTACTGCGTTGATACCGGTTTCACTGGACTAAACTGCTCCGGCTCCCGGCCCCTTGAAGCATCAGGTATATTGGTTTGGTCTTTCGAAAAGATAGTGTTGCTTTAAATCCTGCTGACCATTCATTCATCTGGTCAAGTAGCATGGCTCTTATTCAAATCATATTAATTTTTTTAAAGACTGTTCAATCACGAGAAGCAATCATATTTAGTTCTCAGACGGAACGGAAGCTGATCCCTTTAGATCAGCGGTTTTCAGACTGGGGGTCGCGATCCCTTTGGAGGTCAAACGACACTTAAACAGGGGTCGCCTAAGACCATAAAAAAACCACATACTTATGAATTAGAAAGGAAAATAATGAGGAACTGTTTTAAAGGGATACGGGATTGGAAGGGTTGAGAACAACTGCCCTAGATAGTTGTGTGTTTACTGAGCACGGGGGGAGGGGGGGGGGGAGACACAAGTCGTCGCTAAAAAAGGACAGCAATTTCTTCAATTCCCGTAAGGTTTGAAAGTTTAAATTGAAGGTATCGAGACTGAAGCAATTGGTGATAAAAAAACATTCTTTCTGCTGATATGTTTTTTTTATGGCTTTTCTTAGCTCTGTCCCCATGGGCTGGAGTGGCGATCGCTGCAGTGCTGCTTGCCGTCCTCGCCATTCTCCTGGTAGTGATACCTTACTGGCTGTGGAAGCAACGTAACCTTACCATGTTGAACATTGTCCACTGGTTTCAACCCTTTGAGGAAGACGGTGAGTAACGATCAGAGTTGTCTATATGTAACTCATTATTTCTGTGGTGAGTAACAGCCAGGCTTGTCTGTGCTGTACATCATTTCTTTGGTGAGTAACAGCCAGGCTTGTCTGTGCTGTACATCATTTCTTTGGTGAGTAACAGCCAGGCTTGTCTGTGCTGTAAATCATATCTTTGGTGAGTAACAGACAGGCTTGTCTGTGCTGTACATCATTTCTTTGGTGAGTAACAGTCAGGCTTGTCTGTACTGTACATCACATCTTTGGTGAGTAACAGTAAGGCTTGTATGTGCTGTACATCATATCTTTGGTGAGTAACGACCAAGCTTGTCTGTACTGTAATTTTTTTTGTTTGAGCGAGGTGAATCACTGTGTGCAAGGCGTGTGGTCCCGATTCTCTGTACCAACTGATCTCTCAGAAACAGCAAGACGGCATAGGGCTCAAGAATCGTGGGTTCTTTGGGCATCCGCTGAAAACTTATGATAACTTCAGACATGATATAGTGTCATGTTTAGGTTGGGGTGCGGGTACACTAAGGTGTCACTTGAAGTTTGTAAAACATTTTATCCTTTAGATCAGACATGCACAAAATACGGCCCGCGGGCCACATACGGCCCGCCAGCACCAATATTGTGGCCCGCGAAGTAACGAAATATTTTGTATTCTTATTATTTTCTTAATAGCTTTCCCCCCTGTCCCTATTTCGTTTGGCCCGCACAAGGTTTTCAATGAGTATTATGGCCCACCTTACCTTTTGAGTTGTGCAGGCCTGCTGTAGATCGTAATATTTGCATTTTTATCGTGTACCCAAAGATCGGGTGTCTGTGGGTTGGGTCGGCCCCCGGCGGAACCCAATCGAGCGGACTCGGGTGGGGACTGTCCTGACAAAGAGACATCTCCAACGTGCCGCTTCGTGGCCCGATACCGGGCTTGTTTTTTTTTTTTTTTGGGGGGGGGGGGGGGGTTTGGGGGGGGG
>CAXITT010000648.1:43501-126429 GCA_964033795.1 Lymnaea stagnalis | reverse complement strand
AATTATAACCCCCCCCCCCCCCCCCCATGCCCCGACATTTAAACAATTATGAAATGTAGCACTTGCATCACTAGTGATTACGTCAACAGCCAAATCATGTCCGAAGTCTAACAAGTCTAACACTAACACCCTAAATTCTATAAGCCTCCCGGAAATAAAAGAAGGCCTTTTTAATCTTACCTCTATCTCCACAAGTATGATGTTGTAGTTTTAGTTGCAATTGTAGATACAGTTGCTGGTGTAGATGCGTTTATAGATAGTACTAACGACGTAGATTGTGTTTCTTTAAATGTAGCTTCAGGGGTAGATGCAACTTTAGTTGTAGTTGCAACTGCAGATGTAGTTGCCGTTAAAGAAGCAGTTTTTTGTCTGGTGTAAAATAGGTCGTATATGCATATAGATTTAACTCTTTTCGTAGTAATCTCCTCCAACATAAAGTTGCAGTTTTTGAGGCAGTTGTAGATATAGATGAAGTTGTATTTATAGATATTATTTGTGTTATAGATTATATTCCTTTAATTGTAGCTTAAATGGTATATTTAAATTTTTTGCAGTTGAATATGTAGATTTAGTTATCGTCTTAGTAGTAGCTTTAGTTGATTGAAAGAATAGTGTCTATGTATACATAATTGTATCTATGTTTGTAGTTATCTCCCCAAGTATACTACATTTCAGCTACGTGTTGTTTTGTTTCAACATTTAACACAGTTTTTACTGTTGTTTGTTGGCCGATGAAGGCTTCTCGCCCAAACGTTCCTTGTTTTGTTTCAACATTTAACACAGTTTTTACTGTTGTTTGTTGGCCGATGAAGGCTTCTCGCCCAAACGTTCCTTGTTTTGTTTCAACATTTAACACAGTTTTTACTGTTGTTTGTTGGCCGATGAAGGCTTCTCGCCCAAACGTTCCTTGTTTTGTTTCAACATTTAACACAGTTTTTACTGTTGTTTGTTGGCCGATGAAGGCTTCTCGCCCAAACGTTCCTTGTTTTGTTTCAACATTTAACACAGTTTTTACTGTTGTTTGTTGGCCGATGAAGGCTTCTCGCCCAAACGTTCCTTGTTTTGTTTCAACATTTAACACAGTTTTTACTGTTGTTTGTTGGCCGATGAAGGCTTCTCGCCCAAACGTTCCTTGTTTTGTTTCAACATTTAACACAGTTTTTACTGTTGTTTGTTGGCCGATGAAGGCTTCTCGCCCAAACGTTCCTTGTTTTGTTTCAACATTTAACACAGTTTTTACTGTTGTTTGTTGGCCGATGAAGGCTTCTCGCCCAAACGTTCCTTGTTTTGTTTCAACATTTAACACAGTTTTTACTGTTGTTTGTTGGCCGATGAAGGCTTCTCGCCCAAACGTTCCTTGTTTTGTTTCAACATTTAACACAGTTTTTACTGTTGTTTGTTGGCCGATGAAGGCTTCTCGCCCAAACGTTCCTTGTTTTGTTTCAACATTTAACACAGTTTTTACTGTTGTTTGTTGGCCGATGAAGGCTTCTCGCCCAAACGTTCCTTGTTTTGTTTCAACATTTAACACAGTTTTTACTGTTGTTTGTTGGCCGATGAAGGCTTCTCGCCCAAACGTTCCTTGTTTTGTTTCAACATTTAACACAGTTTTTACTGTTGTTTGTTGGCCGATGAAGGCTTCTCGCCCAAACGTTCCTTGTTTTGTTTCAACATTTAACACAGTTTTACCTGTTGTTTGTTGGCCGATGAAGGCTTCTCACCCAAACGTTCCTTGTTTTGTTTCAACATTTAACACAGTTTTACCTGTTGTTTGTTGGCCGATGAAGGCTTCTCACCCAAACGTTCCTTGTTTTGTTTCAACATTTAACACAGTTTTACATGTTGTTTGTTGGCCGATGAAGGCTTCTCACCCAAACGTTCCTTGTTTTGTTTCAACATTTAACACAGTTTTTACTGTTGTTTGTTGGCCGATGAAGGCTTCTCGCCCAAACGTTCCTTGTTTTGTTTCAACATTTAACACAGTTTTTACTGTTGTTTGTCTGCCGAAGAAGGCTTCTCGCCCAAACGTTCCTTGTTTTGTTTCAACATTTAACACAGTTTTTACTGTTGTTTGTTGGCCGATGAAGGCTTCTCGCCCAAACGTTCCTTGTTTTGTTTCAACATTTAACACAGTTTTTACCTGTTGTTTGTTGGCCGATGAAGGCTTCTCGCCCAAACGTTCCTTGTTTTGTTTCAACATTTAACACAGTTTTTACTGTTGTTTGTTGGCTGATGAAGGCTTCTCGCCCAAACGTTCCTTGTTTTGTTTCAACATTTAACACAGTTTTTACCTGTTGTTTGTTGGCCGATGAAGGCTTCTCACCCAAACGTTCCTTGTTTTGTTTCAACATTGAACACAGTTTTTACTGTTGTTTGTTGGCCGATGAAGGCTTCTCGCCCAAACGTTCCTTGTTTTGTTTCAACATTTAACACAGTTTTTACTGTTGTTTGTTGGCCGATGAAGGCTTCTCGCCCAAACGTTCCTTGTTTTGTTTCAACATTTAACACAGTTTTTACTGTTGTTTGTCTGCCGAAGAAGGCTTCTCGCCCAAACGTTCCTTGTTTTGTTTCAACATTTAACACAGTTTTTACTGTTGTTTGTTGGCCGATGAAGGCTTCTCGCCCAAACGTTCCTTGTTTTGTTTCAACATTTAACACAGTTTTTACTGTTGTTTGTTGGCCGATGAAGGCTTCTCACCCAAACGTTCCTTGTTTTGTTTCAACATTTAACACAGTTTTTACTGTTGTTTGTTGGCCGATGAAGGCTTCTCACCCAAACGTTCCTTGTTTTTTTTCAACATTTAATACAGTTTTACCTGTTGTTTGTTGGCCGATGAAGGCTTCTCACCCAAACGTTCCTTGTTTTGTTTCAACATTGAACACAGTTTTTACTGTTGTTTGTTGGCCGATGAAGGCTTCTCGCCCAAACGTTCCTTGTTTTGTTCCAACATTTAACACAGTTTTTACCTGTTGTTTGTTGGCCGATGAAGGCTTCTCGCCCAAACGTTCCTTGTTTTGTTTCAACATTTAACACAGTTTTTACTGTTGTTTGTTGGCCGATGAAGGCTTCTCGCCCAAACGTTCCTTGTTTTGTTTCAACATTTAACACAGTTTTTACTGTTGTTTGTTGGCCGATGAAGGCTTCTCGCCCAAACGTTCCTTGTTTTGTTTCAACATTTAACACAGTTTTTACTGTTGTTTGTTGGCCGATGAAGGCTTCTCGCCCAAACGTTCCTTGTTTTGTTTCAACATTTAACACAGTTTTTACTGTTGTTTGTTGGCCGATGAAGGCTTCTCGCCCAAACGTTCCTTGTTTTGTTTCAACATTTAACACAGTTTTTACTGTTGTTTGTTGGCCGATGAAGGCTTCTCGCCCAAACGTTCCTTGTTTTGTTTCAACATTTAACACAGTTTTTACTGTTGTTTGTTGGCCGATGAAGGCTTCTCGCCCAAACGTTCCTTGTTTTGTTTCAACATTTAACACAGTTTTTACTGTTGTTTGTTGGCCGATGAAGGCTTCTCGCCCAAACGTTCCTTGTTTTGTTTCAACATTTAACACAGTTTTTACTGTTGTTTGTTGGCCGATGAAGGCTTCTCGCCCAAACGTTCCTTGTTTTGTTTCAACATTTAACACAGTTTTTACTGTTGTTTGTTGGCCGATGAAGGCTTCTCGCCCAAACGTTCCTTGTTTTGTTTCAACATTTAACACAGTTTTTACTGTTGTTTGTTGGCCGATGAAGGCTTCTCGCCCAAACGTTCCTTGTTTTGTTTCAACATTTAACACAGTTTTTACTGTTGTTTGTTGGCCGATGAAGGCTTCTCGCCCAAACGTTCCTTGTTTTGTTTCAACATTTAACACAGTTTTTACTGTTGTTTGTTGGCCGATGAAGGCTTCTCGCCCAAACGTTCCTTGTTTTGTTTCAACATTTAACACAGTTTTTACTGTTGTTTGTTGGCCGATGAAGGCTTCTCACCCAAACGTTCCTTGTTTTGTTTCAACATTGAACACAGTTTTTACTGTTGTTTGTTGGCCGATGAAGGCTTCTCACCCAAACGTTCCTTGTTTTGTTACGTTCTTTTTTTTTTTTTTTTTACGTGTTCTCATCATTTTTTTCACTCATGTCCATTTTTAACTGAGGCTGTGCAAAAGTTTACTCTTAAGTAAGTTTGTAATGAGAAACCTCTGTTATAGTTTTTTTCAAGATTTGAAAGATGAATGTAGTATGCAGTAAATGTAGTATGTAGTAAATGTAGTATGTATTAAATGTAGTATGCATTAAATGTAGTATGTAGTAAATGTAGTATGTATTAAATGTAGTATGCTGTAAATGTAGTATGTAGTAAATGTAGTATCTAGTAAATGTGGTATGTAGTAAATGTAGTATGTAGTAAATGTATTATGTAGTAAATTTAGTATGTAGTAAATGTATTATGTAGTAAATGTAGTATGTAGTAAATGTAGTATCTAGTAAATGTAGTATGTAGTAAATGTAGTATGTAGTAAATGTATTATGTAGTAAATTTAGTATGTAGTAAATGTATTATGTAGTAAATTTAGTATGTAGTAAATGTATTATGCAGTAAATGTAGTATGTAGTAAATGTAGTATCTAGTAAATGTAGTATGTAGTAAATGTAGTATGCAGTAAATGTAGTATGTAGTAAATGTAGTATGCAGTAAATGTAGTATGTAGTAAATGTTGTATCTAGTAAATGTAGTATCTAGTAAATGTAGTATGCAGTAAATGTAGTATGTAGTAAATGTAGTATGTAGTAAATGTAGTATGTAGTAAATTTAGTATAAATGCTGGGTTTAACAACAGTTGTCTTGCATATGGGATATGTATATATAAATATATATAATATATATATATATATATATATATATATAAATATATATATATATATATATATGCGTGTGTGTGTGTGTGTATGTGTGTGTACGCGCGTGTGTGTTCGTGTAAGTGAGACTTGCAGGATCAATGTGCCAAAACAAGTTTCACTTACCACACTTCACTTCTGAGAACTGAACTATAATTATGCTTGTTAGAGAGAGCTGTAACCGCTGGTGTAAGATGGTGCTAATCTGAATACAGCGGGAAAGCACAGCGTGTGCACTTTAATTGTGCAGCAAAAACACGTCAAAAGATGCATTTCAAAATTAGCATACTTTCTCTGACACCATTGGGCATTGACAAATTATAGCAGAAACACTTTGAGTGAGTGTGGACTGTAAATAAGAGTCAGGGGTGATAACAGTCAGTGATGATGACAGACAGGGGTGATGGCAGTCAAGGGTGATGACAGTTAAGGATGATGACAGACAGGGGTGATGACTGTCAGGGGTGATGACAGTCAGGGGTGTTGACAGTCAGGGGTGATGAAGTCAGGGGTGAATACAGTCAGGGGTGATTACAGTCAGGGGTGATGACAGTCAGGGGTGATGACAGTCAGGGGTGATGACAGTCAGGGGTGATGACGGTCAGGTGTGATGACAGTCAGGGGTGATGACAGTCAGGGGTGATGACAGTCAGGGGTGATGACATTCAGGGGGGATGACAGTCAGGGGTGATGACAGTCAGGGGTGATGACAGTCAGGGGTGATGACAGTCAGGGGTGATGACATTCAGGGGGGATGACAGTCAGGGGTGATGACAGTCAGGGGTGATGACAGTCAGGGGTGATGACAGTCAGGGGTGATGAGAATCAGGGATGATGACAGTCAGGGATGAATACAGTCAAGGGTGATGAGAGTCAGTGCCGATGATATTCATGGGATACAAGATGATGATTGTCATCTTACCTAAGCAAATAATTTAAAAAAAAACAAAACATTATTATAATAAGATATCTAACGAGATATTTATTTATCAACATAAGGGCATATAAAAATAGGTAACTGGGTTGGAGGTGGTGGCACACCCAGCTAGCGACACACTCACACACACAGATCCCCCCACTCATTTTTTTAGTGCATTTCATTCCATAATTTATTATTTTGAATTTGTAATGTACTTAATTTTGCCAGCAATCACATTAAAAGTTGTGGACACATGCTTTACGCGCTGTGATTAATGTTGGGCATGACTTCATTAACAGTGTTGAGGTTGGAATGGAATTCGTTCTTTCATAGTTGCGTTCGTTCTCTACATATGTTTGAGGGATGTCTCACATTGATGACACCTTCTCCCGCCAGCAAAGCTCCCGTTTAACAATGACTTTACGGTGTTGCACGACATTTACTGCGCTGCTGAAGTGACGTAGTCGGGGCGGCTGTGTGTTTCGCTGTACGTGCGCGGAATGCTCAGAGTGATTTCCCCCCTCCCCCTTGTGGACTTGACTTTGTTTGCACAGTCGAGGAGCGACTCTCTACCGCAAATGAAAAACAAATCCACTGATTGACTTTTGGCGGAGATCTCCCAATATTAGCAGAGGCCGAATTCGGCGCTTAATCTGTGCTGTTTTCATGTTATTTTAGATTCACAGGATGGGGTTTTAATCTGAGGTCGCCATCTTTGTTTTCTTTTTTTTTCTTTTTTATCTTTAGCTGGCAACATACATTTTTCAAGTAACAATCTAGACCAGGCCAGCACAATTCAAAATGTAAGGCGGGCCGTAATACTTTATGAAAGTCTTGTGCAGGCCGAACGATTATAGGGCAGGAGGGAAGGCTAATAACAAAATATAATAATAAAGAATTTTTCGTTACTTCGAGGGCCGCCGAGTGGGTGCTGGCGGGCCGAATGCTGCACGCGGGCCGTATGTTGTGCAGACGTGATTTAGATTATCAAATACATACCATCCAAATCAGACGATACTTTTATTAATATTTAACACAATGCCAATAAACTTCATGCATTTTTACAATAGTCCAAACAAAATCTTGGAGTGGAAATATTAAAATTTTTTTTTTTTAAAGTAGATCGTCATTTATAAATGTAAACTGCAAACTTTCCTGCTTAAATTAAAGGGAGTGTCTATCGAGGTCAGTGTACGGAAAACTATCCACAAAATATCTGCATATTTTAAGGTCATCCGTAACTCCTGTGTCATCCTGCTCGTGTCATCCGCCTTCGCTGGTTTTGACGTTTATACAAATTGTAAGATGAGATTAAAATGCACCAGCGGTTCTCCAAACGGGGAGGTGGGAGTTTGAGGATTAGTTTTCGCGAGTGCCAGGGTCCTCAAGCTTATATTTTGTATTCTCTCGCGTTGAAGATATTGAAAAGTCGAACTCAGTTTGGAAGCCAATCAACTCTGTGAACCTCTGAAAACCGGGTACCGGTATTGGTTTTTGTCTTTCACAAATGAAACAGAAGTTTATGTAGTCATTTACATGACACAATAGCTTATGTAGTCATTTACATGACCCAATAGCTTATGTAGTCATTTATATGACCCAAAAACGTATGTAGTCATTTACATGACCCAATAGCTTATGTAGTCATTTACATGACCCAATAGCTTATGTAGTCATTTACATGACCCAATAGCTTATGTAGTCATTTATATTTACCCAATAGCTTATGTAGTCATTTATATTTACCTAATAGCTTATGTAGTCATTTATATTTACCCAATAGCTTATGAAGTCATTTACATGACCCAAAAGCTTATGTAGTCATTTACATGACCCAATAGCTTATGTAGTCATTTATATTTACCCAATAGCTTATGTAGTCATTTATATTTACCTAATAGCTTATGTAGTCATTTATATTTACCCAATAGCTTATGAAGTCATTTATATTTACCCAATAGCTTATGTAGTCATTTATATTTACCCAATAGCTTAATGTAGTCATTTACATGACCCAAAAGCTTATGTAGTCATTTACATGACCCAAAAGCTTATGTAGACATTTACATGACCCAAAAGCTTATGTAGTCATTTACATGACCAAAAGCTTATGTAGTCATTTACATGACCCAATAGCTTATGTAGTCATTTACATGACCCAAAAGCTTATGTAGTCATTTACATGACCCAAAAGCTTATGTAGTCATTTACATAACCAATAGCTTATGTAGTCAGATGCATGACCCAATAGCTTATGTATCACATACACACCCAATAGCTTATGTGGTCATTTACATGACCCATTAGCTTATTTATTCCCATACATGACCCAATTAGCTTATGTAGTCAAATACATGACCCCATAGCTCATGTAGTCACACGTTGGCATGACTCTTTTGTCTTTACACGACTCTTTTGTTTTGGCACGACTCCTTGGTCTTGAAACGACTCCATGGTCTTGGCGAGACTCCGTGGTCTTAGTATGACTACGTGGAGACTTCTTTTAGCCATACGATGCTGTAAAGAAGAGACGAGCCGCGCATGGACATTTGAAAAAGTTTAACCAATTGATTGATAAACAAAATGCATGGCCTCTGGCGCTGTCTCACTTACTTCCAAGGCTTTGTATTTGATAAACTGTGGATTGCGGTGAGATCCTCCTGTGATTGAGGGCTATTTGTTCGTAAGATAGCATCTTATTTGACGGTTTAGCAAGACGTTCATAGAATAGGGTGGCAGTTTCTGGGACGTAAATTATTGCTTCTATCCACGCCTGGTGTTTTCTTGCTTTTAGCACATTATTCGATAACATTATTACAGGTTTAAGGGTTCAAAGGTCACACAATAACAAGGGCAGCTAACTTGGGGGTCGGTGTGTTTATTGTCCTATAGTCCTTTAGTGTTACCATTCGTCACATTGTATAGTCATGCGTCCATTATTTTTTTTCAAAGGGCAATGTATTAAATTAAAGAACAAGATATATTTTAAAATATTTCGTGCAGTAGTTGTTCAATTTTAAGAGATTTTGTGTTTGTGTTTGTTCATCCAATGGTAGAGATTATTTGTTTGTGTTTTATCAACCAATGTTAGAGGTTATATGTTTGTGATTACTCACCCAATGGTAGAAATTATATGTTTGTATTTACTCACCCAATGGTAGAGATTATATAATTGTATTTACTCACCCAATGGTAGAGATCATATGTTTGTATTTCCTCACCAGATGGTAGAGACTATTATATTTCCTCACCAGATGGTAGAGACTATATGTTTGTATTTCCTCACCAGATGGTAGAGACTATGATGCCTTCGTCTCGTATGCCTCGGCTGACCTAGACCGACAGTTTGTTATACAGACGCTGGTGCCACGCCTGGAGGGTCGCATGTGCTACACGTTGTGCATACACCAGAGGAACTTTGTGGCCGGCTTATGTAAGTCATCGAGGCTGTGGACTTTTGGCCCCTCTTTAATAATTCACTAAACTATCCTTACCTAATTTATCATACCCTCTACTTCCCTACCCTACCTTACCCTACACTACCCTACCACAATCTTCATACCTTAGCCTCCTTACCCTACCCTACTCTACCTACCCTATGCTAATCTACCCTAACCTCCACTACCTTAACCTCCCTACCCTACCCTACCCTACCATACCATATCATACCGTAACCTACCCTACCATACCATATCATACCGTAACCTACCCTACCTTACTATTCCATAACCTAGCCTACCCCACACTTACCTAATCTACTCTAATCTACCCTACTTTGCCCTACCCTACCAATGACATACTCTATCCTCTATCTTGAAATTAAAATTCAAACTTTGAGTGTGCGCCGTTGGTCCAAGGGAAGAGTGACTAGATCATTTATTACTTCACAATTCCTACTAGAAGATTGTTTAAACTCAGATATATTAAGAAGTATCATTTGCTTCAAACAAGTGGTTTGGAATTGTGGTGGATTGGGGGTGGGGCTTGTGGGAGAGGGGGGTAATTTCAAAGAGTGTTACTTTGACGAAATGCAGTGTTGACATTGTAGTCTTTCAAGCTCATCACTGCGAGGGGTGTTGCGAGGATTGTCGGAGAGGTCTGAGGCCCGCCATTTTACGAACAGTTTGGTGGATTGTCTCATTGTTTTATACATCCTATGTTATTTGTGACTGCTCTACATCGCAGACATCACGGACAACATCACCGGGTCTGTCAAGAAGAGTCGTCGTACGCTGCTCGTCATCAGCCCGGCGTTCGTGTCCAGCAGCTGGTGCAAGTTTGAGTACCAGATGGCCCTGCAGGAGATGCTTCACGAGAAACACAGAATTCTACCAATTATTATAGGTAGGACACAATGTTCCTTCTAAGGTTTGTTGGTTCGCGTGCAAAATCATACAGTTGCGTGCAAAGTTTTACAGCTTTAATTTTTTTTGTGTGCAAAATTTTACACAAAAACTCACTTATGTGGAAATTTGCTGCGCGGTACTCAAAACTGCTGCGCGGCGTCTATGAGATAGCTGCGCAGCCGCGCAGCTTAAAGGGAACATTGAGAGGACATCCAACCGCTCATGTTAGATGATATCAAAGCTACTTTTAAATGATCTATATGCAAGTCTTAGGAAATGGTAGAACACGGTTTGTGGAAGCTTGAATAGAAAGACTGGGCTATAAGAGAACGTTGGATAAAAGATTGGGGGGGGGGGGTGGAGAATTTTACAGATTTTGTGTGTGAAGATACTCATTAATTTTTTATCATACATATAAGACCTGACATTGACAGTGATGGTGAACTTTTTGCTGTAATGGATGTATTCTGACAGACTGTAACTTTTATAAATTTAAATGTAATAATTTATAGTGAAGTGCGTTATAGATTAAATGTTAAATGTTATACATTAAAAAAAAATTATTTTTTAGCTCAAAAGTTTGACATATTGACGTACTTTATAGGGGAGGGCAGGGGATCTGAGATTTGTGACCCCCGGGGGGGGGGCGTGGATGAGGAGGTAAAATAAAATTGTCCAATAACAACGTGACGTCATTTAATTCGTCCAAATTTAAAAGAGCAGAGAAAGCAAAACCAGATAAAAGACAACATACAACAGACAACACTAGGGAGTTAATGATGGATTGTAAGATAAAAGACAACATACAACAGACAACACTAGGGAGTTAATGATGGATTGTAAGATAAAAGTCAACATACAACAGACAACACTAGGGAGTTAATGATGGATTCTAAGATAAAAAAAGTGTTTCAATACCCTCCAAAATCCACTCTAGATATCGCACGAAATTGTGGTTGAGGTAAAGTGGGGAGGGAAAGGGAAAGTGTATGAGAGTGTATGAGAGTGCATGAGAGTGCATGAGTGTGCATGAGAGTGTATGAGTGTGCATGAGAGTGTATGAGTGCATGAGTGTGCATGAGTGTGCATGAGAGTGCATGAGAGTGCATGAGAGTGCATGAGAGTGTATGAGTGTGCATGAGAGTGTATGAGTGCATGAGTGTGCATGAGAGTGCATGAGAGTGCATGAGAGTGTATGAGTGTATGAGAGTGCATGAGAGTGTATGAGTGTATAAGAGAGTGCATGAGAGTGCATGAGAGTGCATGACAGTGCATGAGAGCGCATGAGAGTGTATGAGTGTGCATGAGAGTGCATGAGAGTGCATGAGAGTGCATGAGAGTGCATGAGAGACCATGAGAGTGCATGAGAGTGCATGAAAGTGCATGAGAGTGCATGAGAGTGTATGAGAGTGTATGAGAGTGCATGAGAGTATATGAAGTGCATGAGAGTGCATGAGAGTGCATGAGCGTGTAGGAGGTGTCGGCAGCGAGACGCGCGTCAATAATGTAGGAAAACAATGACGTAGTGTTCCACGAATTAAAGCTTGAGCCGACGTTTCAAGTCTCTGAGGCTAGAGGTAGAGGACTCCCCCCCCCCCCACCCCCCCCCCCCCCCCCCCCCACCACCATAATAATGTAGGAAAACAATGACGTAGTGTTCCACGAATTAAAGCTTGAGCCGACGTTTCAAGTCTCTGAGGCTAGAGGTAGAGGACTCCCCCCCCCCCCACCCCCACCCCTCTAAGCCGTTGACAAAAATTTGGAGAAAACTGTCTTCGTATTGATTCTATTTCGGATAAAAACCAGAATTTGCCTTCCTCTAAGTTGAATACATCTTTGGCAGTGAATTGTTCATTATATGTACTAAAATATTTCTTTTACATAATGATGATTTTTAAGAGTTTTTTTGTCCATCCTTATTTTACTTAAATTAAATTAACTTAAATTAAAGCTATTATATATGTAAATAAGAAATACATTCTTGTGAGTCTTCAGGGGACGTTAGTCATCTGAAAGATGAAATGGACGACACGTTGAAGTCTATATTAAATACGGTCACGTGGTTAGAGTACCCGGGAATAGACGCCAGTGAACAGGTGAGAACAAAGTTAACTCTGTAATAGAAGAATCCTAGGGCGCAGCGAGGGGGACGAATTGAGCACTGTTAGAGAGGGTCGGGGGAAGGGGAGAGCAATGTTAGAGCGGAGCAAGGGGGACAAATTGAGCACTGTTAGAGAGGGACGGGGAAGGAGGGGAGAGCAATGTTAGAGCGGAGCAAGGGGAACAAATTGAGCACTGTTAGAGAGGGACGGGGAAGGAGGGGAGAGCAATGTTAAAGCGGAGCAAGAGAAAGGCAAATATTTCAAAGTCATAGTGAATAAAAAGACGGGTGACAAATAGAGCAATGTTAGATTGGAGCAATGGAGGCAAATAAAGCAATGTTAGGAGAAATGGAGGAATAGAGCAATGTTAGATTGGAGAAGAAGAAAAAAGTGGTGGGGAGTGTCAAAAAGAGCAAAGGGGTGAGGGGAGGGCAAAATAGAGCAACGCTAGAACATAAAGGGAGAGGGGGGGGGCAAATAGAACAAAGTTTAAGCATTGAAGGGGAACAAATAGATCAAAACTAGTGCATAGAAGGTGGAACAAATGGAGCAAAGCTAGTGCATAACAGGGGGAACAAATGAAGCAAAGCTAGTGCATAGAATGGAAAAAAATGGAGGGAGAAAATAGAACACAAATAAAGCATAGAAAAAAAAAGGGGGGGGGGGGCAGCAAATTAGAGCAAAAAAAAGGGTAGCAAAGCTAGTGCATAGAATGGAAAAAAATGGAGGGAGAAAATAGAACACAAATAAAGCATAGAAAAAAAAAGGGGGGGGGGGGCAGCAAATTAGAGCATAAAAAAGGGTGGCACAGATAAAGCAATGTTATAATACAATGAAAAAAAGAGGGGGGGGGTGGGGGAATAGAGCAATGTTACAGCGGAGCAAGGGGGAATACCGCTTCTTTAATCGCTGTTTAAAAAAACCCTGTTCAATTGCAATACCATCTAAAAGTTGTTTTTTTTTCTTATAGGTATATAAAACTTTTTGTTACGAAGCCAATGAATGCCTATAAGAAACAGTCAAGTTTGCTTAACTGATGCCAATGAATGCCTATAAGAAACAGTCAAGTTTTCTTAACCGTAGTTTGTGAAGAGAATTTAAACACAATATTAGTTGTCGTTTTTATGGGCACCGTTTGAGAAAATCGGAATATGTATTAATATTTAGGAAAGATTACTAGCCTGGAATGAAAACAATTTTTATCAAAAAATGTTTCTCTCCCAACCCCCATTTACCATCCAGACCCATCAAATTTCGACTGTAATATAGAATCTGTCCAATGATTAGTTATAAAGACTTATAATCATGATTAATTATAAAGATCTGTCCATGCAATGTATTAGTTATAAAGACACTAAATTAATTAATGGCAATCGAATATTCGAGTGTCTGTTTAAAATCGTGTAACATATTTGACCCTAGTAAGCAGAGTGTATTATAAAAAGCCAGAATTAAAAAAAATATATTAATGCATAATAATTCTAACAAATTAATTTTTTTGATAAAAGGGAAAGAGCATCACCTTAGGATCAATAAAAATCTGAGAGAACAAATTAAAATCAAGATGAAGATCGCAAATTAATTGGGTTTTTTATTTGTCAAATATAAAAATAATTATTTTTCCACTTATTCAGCAGCTAGACAAGTTTTGGAAACGTCTTGCTCTTTCCTTACCCAAGAAGAGACCGGGACAATCCGAGCCAGTCCTCGGTAAATCTTGCCTCGTGTCGCCATCGTCAACCACGTCAGACGTCAGCCAGGAACCTAAAGCTCCGCTGGAAATACGTTCTTTCAAGCACAATAATCTTAGAGGCCTTCCTTTCCAGCAAATTATCCGTGTGCCCGCCAAAGATATTGATTCCTCTGCCAGTTCTAGGACATCTAAGTCGTTGTTCTCATTTCTCAGTGGGCTGTTCGGCAGATCAAAAGACGATGATTTAGAATCTCAAAATGTCAATTCCAGCCAATCCCCGCTGGATCCATATTATGTACCCAGACAGTCAGGAGCCCCGCCTCCAAAGTATGCCAGCGAAACGGAAAATATGAACCAATCGAATCACACGGATGAGAACAACTCGAAGACAACCCAAAACGTGGACAGCCCCGTTCCAAATACGAACAATACTATAACACCTTGGTCAAGGCCCAAGGAAACAGAGAACAACAATAATATTTCCATGTTGGATAATTATTTGGGAGACCAGACTTTAGGGAGACAGCTGGCAATCTGAGAGGATTTACTGATAAACAGATACAGAGAGATTGGCAAATTAGGTTAAAAATGATACCAGGGTTTTTATGATTTAAAGGGACAAACTACATTTGTAAGAAGTATCATTTGAGAGCCAATGTTCCCTTTAAGGCTTGTTGGTTCGTGTGCAAAATCATACAGTTGTGTGCAAAGTTTGACAGCATCCATTTTTTGGTGTGCAAAATTGTACAACCCACAAAAACAAACACACACTTTCATGGAAATTTGCTGCGCGGATACTCAAAACTGCTGCGCGGCGTCTGTGAGATAGCTGCGCGGCCGCGCAGCCGCGCATCTTAAAGGGAACGTTGAATGAGAGCACTTTTTAACACTTCTTATACATTGTCGTGAACTCTTAAAAAACCCTAACACTAAATTTTTATGCAGACTGTGAATAGTGATATGCTCATCTAATGTATTCTGTCAACTTTTAAACCGTTTTTTCTTTCCATGAAGGGGACTTTTAATGTGTATACGTCAGAACCCAATGAAGCAACATAAACTTTGAGATTATTACAAAAGTGTTTAGATTTCTTGTTTTGTAAATACATTGAAAATAGAGCAATTCGAACAAATTTTCTTTGCAATCACCAACACAGATGGCTCGAGGAGAGATAAACATATTCCTCTATTTGTACCAAGACACATAATTATGTACTAGTATGAAATTAATGGTTCCATGTTAACTATTTAATGTTATATTTATGTGCAAAAATATTATTGGCACAAATCATAATATTATGTACTTTTGATTTCTTGACTTCAGCCAACATTAACAGAAAATAAAAATATGTAAGAGTTTCGTAAATTTCTCTTCATTGTTCTTATTTGGTCTATATCAAAATATATGAGTTCTATTATGGATGTTCCTCTTATCAATAATGATTCGTAATGTCCCTTCACAAAAATAACATCAGAAAGTTGACACTGAAACTTGAGAGGTAGCTCGAGAAATGAAGACTGACAGAATCTACGAGAACTTCGGTTGGTGGCTCTGTGATAGACTATGAGGACACCTGGTTGGTGCCTCTGTGATTGACAATGAGGACCCCTGGTTGGTGGCTCTGTGACAGACTATGACGACCTGTTTATTGACTCTGTGATGGACTATGAGGACACCTGTTTATTGACTCTGTGATGGACTATGAGAACCCTTTGTTGGTGAATGTGATAGATTATGAGGACACCTGTTTATTGACTCTGTGATGGACTATGAGCCCCATTTCATGACAAAATTATTGTTGCGACCTATTGTTTCATCCACTGGCTTACAATAAATTTAAATGTTGGCATAACAACTTTTGACATTAATGATTGGGTGTACATTGTGACACTGATGATTGGGTGTACATAGTGACACTGATGATTGCGTGTACATTGTGACACTGATGATTGGGTGTACATTGTGACACTAATGATTGGGTGTACATTGTGACAATGATGATTGGGTGTACATTGTGACACTGATAATTGGGTGTACATTGTGACACTGCTGATTGGGTGTACATTGTAACACTGATGATTGGGTGTACATTGTGACACTGATGATTGGGTGTACATTGTGACACTAATGATTGGGTGTACATTGTGACACTGATGATTGGGTGTACATTGTAACACTGATGATTGGGTGTACATTGTGACACTGATGATTGGGTGTACATTGTGACACTGATGATTGGGCGTACATTGTTTACATAAATGACAATGACAACGATTCATTTAGATTTTTAATGAGTAAAAATTCAACATTGTTATTGAATGTTTTAATGTCACAAATGTACAAATTGACATTTCATAATTTATTGTGATTTTTGTTTTGTCTCCACGAGATGAGGAATGCTAGACTCTAGATCAGGACTCATCGATCAACAATTCTACCCCCCCCACCCACCCTCACCCCAAAGCTAGACTCTAGATCAGGACTAATCATTCAACAACTGTATCCCCCTCCCACCCACCCTCACCCCAAAACCCAACAAAACTAAAATAGAGCTACAAATAACGATTCTCAAATGTTCAAAACGTGGCTCTAAGCTACACAGCTTAGAATCACACAGCAACTCCAATGTATAAGTGAAAAGTAAGTAAAGGTTTAAGTATAAGAATAAAAAAAATAATCTTAATTGTAAAAAGAAAGAAAAAATTAAGTTGCTCCAAGCGTCCATGAAACGAATAAATCGAATAAAACGAATAATAAGTGTGAACATATCATCAAGCTGGAGGCAGGGTGTGTGAACAGAAGAGAGCCGATATTCAAATCACGACTTGTAAGGTAAACCGTTAGTTGAATTTTAAGAACATTGTTTTCGTAATTGGATGATTTTAAAAAAATATATATATATTTTAACACAAGGAGACGATTATTCGTTATCCCCGTTAGTGAAGGGATGAGAAGACAGCCTTCAACGTAAGTAACTCATCGCTTCTACATCTGCCCGTGACGTCACTTGTCAGCGTACGGCCGGTACACCTGGTCGGTCTCCACCTGTGTGGTCAAGTGAAAATCTTCGTAGATGCCGCATTTCAGCAACGTGTTGGTAAACTTGGAGTTGCGGGGGAATTTTTTCTTGTTGAGCCCAGGTGGCGCATCGTGACTGCCGTAGGTGGCGTTACTGGTGCCGTACAAGGGGTGCTGATGGGGGACGCCGTAACCTTTGGGGCCCCTGGTGTAGCAGTCTGGTCTTGACGACGGGTCGGCATTGGGGTGGGAAATGAAGAGTGGTTTCCCAGGACAGGGTTGATAGCCGCATGAAATCTCTTGTCTGTCCAGAAAAACAACACATATATATTTAATAATTTAATAGGCATTGAGAGCTCGCGCTCGACGGCCCACCGACAATATTTCCCAATGTGATGTAGTTCTACATAATTTCCCTTTCAAATAATTCAATTAAAAATTTTGTTAAAGTTAAAAGTCAATTTATTTTCTAATTTTTTTAAAAAATGTACTTAAATTTTGTGGTGAGCGCGAGACTTGGTTGTTGTTTTTTTTATTGTTAAGAGCGGAACTTATAAAAAAAATATGTTCAAATCCTGACATGAAAGCATCATGGCCCACCAAACATGAATGTAAACTAAGAAATAGCAATGATCCATACTTTGAACAAATGTCTGATGACTCTACGTCTTGAATTGGGCACACCTCGGCATTCCTCTGTTCAGATTCGTTCTCTATCGTATAGTCTAGCTCCATGATTTCTTAAGATGGTAGCAAACTTACAAACGGTGCTAAGTGGTGCATTACTTTTGGTGCGCGCTCGATATCTTAGAAATGCAATACCTTTCAGAAAGAGTGAAACTATCTTGAGAACGGTATCAATCGCTAAACCATAAATGATGCAACTAATTGCTAGTGATTCTATTAACAGAGATGAAGCTGGACCCATGTGATGAACAGGGCTGTCAAAAATGTTAAAGACACTTGCGCGGGTCTCCATCGGCCCAATTGGGAAATGCGGGAGCCATGGAAGTGAAAAGTATTTTTTTTTTTTTAATATGCTGTGTGAATGGTACGACTTGATGAACTAAGATGTGTGTATGCCACGACTTGATGAACTAAGATGTGTGTATGCTACGACTTGATGAACTAAGATGTGTGTATGCTACGACTTGATGAACTAAGATGTGTGTATGCTACGACTTGATGAACTAAGATGTGTGTATGCTACGACTTGATGAACTAAGATGTGTGTATGCTACGACTTGATGAACTAAGATGTGTGTATGCTACGACTTGATGAACTTTCTGCACAGACTTTCTTTGGCTATATATAGTTCCCGGTACCCCACTTTATACACTTATGCACAGACTTTCTTTGCCTAGCGCACTTAAAGAAATGTTAAATTAGTTTCTACGTTTTGGTTTATTGAAACTCTTCTTTGAGTTTGAGTGTCTTTTTAATAGCTTTTAAAAGATGTGTTTCATATATTGAATAACACGAGACCCGCTACGGGATACACATCCGTCGCGATCCCTGTATGACGTCATTAGTCGCAACCGTGGGGATTGATTCTATTCATTAACTTTTAAAATGAACATATTTTTTTATTATTTTTTATTTGGAAAGCCTAGTGATCAAAATTAAATGGTTGGTGCTCAAATTAACGACATAAAAAAAAAACAAATAAAAAAAACATTTTTAAGTTTCCACGTGTCAATTCCTAAAAAATAGATATAGTTTATTGAGCTCATTCTTCGGTTAAGGCTTCATTTTTGTGTGCTTGTCAATGCAATGAATCTGATTATTTAGCTCAGTGGTCGATAAGTGCGTTCAATTTGTTTAAAAAGTAATTTGACGAAAATTTGAGCGTGTGAACTGAAAAAAAAAAACACCACCCAAAAAACCAAATTTCCGTTAGACCAAACTTTCGTTCGATCAAACTTCCTTGGATCAATTTTCCGTTGAAATTTCTTTCAAACAAATTTCCGGTAATCCTCACTCAAACTCAAAGAAGATATCCGGTCGTTCGATCCCCCCCCCCCCCCAAGGGGTGGCGATCCACAGGATGAGAACCGCTGCTCCAGACTTTAAGTGAGGTTAGAATTGTTCCACACCCAATCATTCAATGGGGCAGCCTACAGTTGACTTCTTCATCAATGGAGAGTGAGCTAGAGATGTTCTAATTAGGCCGAAGGTGACTGTTCTGGGTATGCTTTCATCAATTGAAACGATTTTGAGAATAATGAAACAGACTTGTGTTACTAATAATAAACGGTTACCGGAAATTTTATCAAATGAAATTTCGTAGACGGAAAATTGATCAATGGAAATTTGATCGAACAGAAATTTGGTCGAATCGTTTTTTCCGTTCACGCGTTAAAATTTTCTTCAAATTTCTTTCTGAACGCACTCTACCATACAGTAAAAATAAATAATGCATTCAAAACGAAATTTGAAGCAAAATTTTAACGTGCGAACTGAAAAAAAAATTTTAACCAAATTTCTGTTCCAACAAATTTCTGTCTATCAATTTTCCATGATGAAATTTCTTTCGATCGAATTTCCGGATACGATAATAAACATTACAATTACATTATAAATTTAATGAATGCAAGTCCCTGTAGACAACAAATTAAAAGCTATTAAAAAAATTGAAACTTGTCAGTACAGCACAATTGTTTTATTTATTTCTGATCAGTTTGAGAGCAGTTGATTGAATACTGCAGTGAATTGAATACTGTTGACAGTGTTGACACCAAGTAGGCATAGAGTGGGAAATAACTACTTCAAATTTGATATTTAAAAAAAAATCGATACAATTTATTCAAATAGTAATTTTTACATTTTAAAAGAACTGGAAGGAAAGAAAAAATGAATGCGGAGGTAACATCAGAAACATCTAATGAGGTGTCATATTCATATAGGTCAGTTGTTAACAAATGTTTCACAGGATATCTGTTGAAGACCCATTTCAGGTCCTGTTAATCAGCTAGATTTTTATTTTATTAATGGCCATGGTTAATGTTGACAATTTAAATTCATGTAGTTTATTCAAGTTTATTGTAATATAAATAGTGAAACCAAAACTAAATGAAAGCTTGCACTTAGTTGGTGTTGTTTTTCCAATACTGTATTCTTCTATATAATTACACACATATTTGTAAATCTCTTTAGACATGCTTCAATTTGATAGTCCCTAGCCACTTCATTCCATCTGCTTTGAAAGTCCCATATATGGATATGGTCAAACTCATGTTGATATACCATAATATACAATTGGTGACAAATAAGGACATTTTTTTCTTTACAAAATAAAACTTTAAATAATTCTTTAAAAAAATTAAAATGAAGCAAACCAAAAAAAACAACAAACAAACAAAATTAAAATGAAGCAAACCAAACAAAACAACAACAAAAAAACACCAAAGACATGCAAGCCGAATATTAAGAATGACATAACATTTAGAAAAGCAAATAAATTGTTTCTTCCCACCAAGAACATTGTAGTATTCAACTTTCATCATGGTGCTGCTTAATCCAAAGGAGAATGGTTGGTAAAAACCTAAATTGAGTGATATAAATACTGAAAGCAGAGACATTTCTTCAATGAGACATATCCATAGCAGCAGATAAAAAAACCAACAACAACCCACCATGTTAAGAGGTTCTTAAATTGAGATGTGGGTCAAGGTTAGCAGAATAATGATGAAGATAAAATCTGTACATATATGTAAGCATTTTTAGATTTGAATGTCGGTAGTTAATCACTTTTCAATGACTGCTGTCGATGTATTCTCAACATGATTCACTGATTTTAGTTACCATATAGAACATTGTGAACTTGAATAGCAAAACGGCCACAGGAAACCCAAAAGCTATAGGCCTATAAAATAATCCTCTTAAACATTTTATCATGATGATCTACCAGTAATGAGATTTCTGAAATATATTCCTTGGCAAATGCTTCAAATCAAAATGTAACTAAGTAAATATAAAAGTCCACTAAATTGCTTAACCACTGACTCAGTCAGTGACAGCTGAAGAATGTTTTGAAGGACTTGTTAAGCTCTACATATTAGAAATGAATTCAAATGAGCACATAAAACACATTTCTTCTTGTTAAAAATTATTATAAAGCATAAAAATATAGTGAATTCAACCCAACATTCTCAGCCACAACCCTTCACCAATGCAAATGACTAATGATACAAATTACATTACAAAACTACGGGAATTATTATTAATTTTTAATCTGAAAAATATTTTGTTCAAGTTATTTTTTTTTATAACAGATTTAGACATTTTTTATCACTGGTTGCTAGATTTTTTATTAAGAAAAACGGTTAAAATCAGTATAGCTGCTGTGTTGAGTACTGAAAATGGATATTAAGAAAAGAGCACACAACAAAAAAATAATTGCTTAACAGTAACTGGTCATTCACTGGTTTAAGAAATAAAATACACACATTATTAAAATAGTGTTACAAATATTATCTAATGATAGCATTGCAAGTAGAATAAATCCGATTAAAAGAAAATGTTGACTATCCTAATAGGAATCTCTGTGTTTTTTTTATATTGTAGGTGTAAGTCAATATTTTTGTAAGAATTTTGTAGGTAATTCTGCCAAAACGGCAGATCAAAGGCCGAGGATATGTGGCCAATAATTTCATTGCTTTGCAACAATTTCATTTTGATACAAAATATTCAAAAGGAATATTTAAAATGTATACTTAAAAGCAGATAGCAAAATAGATATTAAAAATAACAGAAATAGAAAAGGACGTTTTAATATGTGATTGAAGGTATTAATATATTTATATAAAAACAATTGAACAAAAACCAATTAATAATTAAAGGCTGATTTCAATCATTTTGATGCAGAATGTTCACTTCATAAGAGTGATAATGATTCAATTATTTAAACTCAGAGGCTAGAAATATATGTTAAGTGTCTACATACTAAAGATTGGACCTCATCCCATTGTACACAGAAATGATAAATGTCTACTACCAGTAGTTCTAATGAAACTGTGGCCCCAGATAAACATCTGCCTTTTACCAAACGTCATAGTATTCACATTGTTAACAAAATACATTGGGAAATTCCATAAACAAAATTATCCTTTGAGTTAAACAGACCACTGAGAATGTTCAAGACTGTTTCTGGGCTCCCAGTAATGCGTTCCATTTGTAAATTTAAAGCCTCCTAATGTACACATCACTTTCATACATTGTACAAAAGCTACCAATTGTTATTGATGACAATATGTAGAGCAGAGCTTTCCAAACTTTTGGCACTGGTGACACATTTTTAGACAAAAATATCATTTCCAGACCGTAATTCAGCTTTCATTAATTGAAAGAACAAAAACAAACAGAATGTTTGTTTTAGTGACATCACGCATCCAATGAATGCCTTTATTTGTATTTTAAATTTTAAAAAAAATTATTTAAGATCATTTAATATGTTTACAAGATGGATGTTCCCTTTATCCTTCATTGGGTAACAATAGGCCAATATAATTATAAATTTTAAAAAAAAATATATTCCATGTTGTTAAGATAGCTTATTTTATGTAGACTCAATAGTTTTCCATTATGTTTGTACGACATACCTAAATACTGAAGGCGTCAGCAGGTTACATACTAACTTGCTTAAGAGTTTGGAAAGCTCAGACGTAGAGTATGAAAATGCAACTGAACCGTCTCAGGCATAGGAAATATATGATTGTATCTATCTCTTAATGGAGATATTGTTGCTACTGATATTTAAATAGATGAAAAGCAAGGGTACTTTTTACATTCCTCAAGTAACATTCAAGTAACCACAGAAGAGTTACTATTGTCTACATTGACATACTTAACACTTCCTGTTGCTCAACACAGCCATTGTGCAGCTGAGCTTATTTACAGTGCAGTTAAGATATCCATGCAGCAACATAGCGGTATGTTTCAAGTGCGTGATGGCCATTTCTTAATTCTTAAAAAATGGAAATAAAAGTAGAGAGGAATTCTTATTTTTTTATCTTAATTTTTTGCCCTCAGGTTATGACAGGGTCAATTATATTAAATAAAATAAAAAGGCTAGCTTATCACAATTATAATAAATTAAGGATAATCTGTCAGGGGTTATGATAAACTTTTGCTGAAATGTCATGGGTTATTATACATTTTTTATTACGTAATGGGTTAAACTAGATTTGTAATGAGTTAAACCAGACTATGGATAATCTATCAAGGGGAGGATGAATTAATAAAGGAATTAATTTAAAATAATAATCTGAGAAAGGTTAAAAAATCAGAATACATCTAAAATAATATAGGGAACTCATCTATTAACTTATGATCTATGTTTAAATGGTTATTAAATGTAGCAAATATATAGGCCTGAATCAAAAAGATAAACTACTTTATTTAGCAGATATTTTAACGTATTTTAAGCAGAAGATTAACGTTGCCATTTCTAAGACTAAAATTCATTTTTCGGACATATTCAGTTTCATTTACACTCTGGTAATGAGACTGAAAATAGGAAAAGCAGTTATTTAAACAATAGCAATCCTCCCTGCCTTATTACATACAAAATTTAAAAACACACTCAAATTATATTTACATTTATTTATTAGCGTTGGGAATGTAGTCCTATGAATTCATAAGCCCATCAAGTTTTAATAAAATTCATACATTCTTAATAAGAACTTAATAATTAATAAATTCAACGCTAAATCTATTTGACAGCTTGAGTTTTAATTTAACAAAAAGATTTTCATCACCTTTGAAAAAGGTTTAATTATTCTGAGAAATCAAAATCTTTTGTTAAAAAATAACAAACAAACAACAGTAGCAATATTAGCACCATGTAATAACCCATCACTGAGAAAAAAAATAATTTTTGAAAAACAATTTGAAATAGAATCCAGTAATATTACATGAGCCAATCCATCATGGTTAACACCATAATAAAAACTTTTAAGGCCTATTGTAATCAGTGTATTGAAAGTAATACAGCATAAGGAGCCATCCATATATTAATTACACACTGAGGAGAGTGACTGTGAGGTGGTGATGTTGATTTAGGAGATTTCGTTTATCAATGCCTATGGGGAGAGGTTTTGGCAGAAAATGTTTTTATATTTCTAATTCTTATATCTATTTACACAAGGGGGTGGGTAAAAAGACTTACAGTGAGGAAGAGGGTGTTGAGATGGAGGAATGGTATGAAAATGGAACTTTCTTGCATATGTAAAATATAGATGGCACCTATGTGGAAACAAACATGTTTATATTTTTTCCACTGACTGGTGCCTAATAAATAATATCATTTATAGAGAGCACAATGGAGCTATACCTGATATGAAAAGGTTCAAGTAATTCCTTTTTTGAACAGCAGAAACAAACACATTGAAAATACAGGCTATTAATATTTTAAAATGTTATGATCAAACCAGGATTTAAAACAATATTTGTTCATAATGTATCCTCTATACAAAAGTAAAACTAAAGAGGTGTTGTTTTTTTTTCCGGACATTTTTGACAGGACAAAAAAAACGTTGAATATATTTGGCACTATGCATTAGTGAATACTTGTGTTGTAAATTGAGGTTCACCCATAGAAATTATTGCCGTTCTGAACTGTTGTAAAGAAGAAAACTAGCTTTACAACACCCAAGCTTCTGTACATACCAGCAGTTGTAAATATCAAATTATGAATGAGCAAAAGTTTATAGCTGAGTCTGTGGTGATAAAAAAAATTTTTTTTCAGACATCAGTATTATAAAACATAATAATAAGTACCTAGCACCCAGAGTTAAAGATTAGATTCAAAATCAAATGAAAGGCTGAGATTTCCACAATTAATGAACATTTGATTAAAATGAGAATCATATTTTTGTTCAGACCATAAAGATACCGGTAACAAAATTCATTTTTAAGACTAAATAATTTGCGGTTTCTTCATACGATTTTTAATGAATGTAATATACCGGTTAACAATTATTAAACTGCAAAACGTTGGTTTGATCAAAACTTTTACAGCAAGCATATTAATTTTCCAATTTTTATGTCAGATACAAGATATAAAAAAAAAATTCCAAGAAATGATATTTAAGTCTAAACCCAGGTGTGATCCCAAATAAATTAGCAAGAAAATCACAGCTCTTATGCACCAGAACTATTCAAATGACTAGTTGGAATTTTAGCTGGGTGGGAGAAACTCAAGAATGCATCTTGGGGAGTAAGAAATATAAAAATATTATTAATATGCCAAACAAAGGGAAATAATAATAATATAAAAAAAACCAAAAAACAAGTATTAGGCCTACAAATGAATCTTTCGGAGGAAAAACCAAAAACTTGGTGAAGAGCTATTGATAAAGAAGGCAGTAAATTAAGAATAGATGGAAGGAAGAGTAGTTTAGTATAGGTGCAGTTGTAGAGAAATCATGAATGGTCCATGTCCCACTAGGAGCAACACTGGGTAAGAATAAGCAAAATGACTAGCAGGAATAAAAGGAAAAAGGTTTAATTTTCTTTAAAATGTGTTCAGTAACAACTGAGGACATAAACAAAAAGGGGAATTACAGAGTTAAAATAACCCCCTTTGACTAAGATTTGCAGGTTGTATAATAATAATAAATAAATGAAAAACACGTTTTGATTGCTTTATGCATTCTATATTCGGGGTAAATTTAAAATGTCAAATTGAGTTGGATGCTTTAGTGCATCAAATAAGGTGGGATACTGTGCAAATATTTTCATATCTAGACAAAATAAGGTAATACAATTGTTACATTCATGTTCTGTACATTAATTTTTTTTGTAATGCTGTAAATACAATTTAAAGGATGTGTGATGAGAAAAGTGAAATTCTATTTTTCATTAAGGAAAGTTTGATACTAGTTTTAATGAACGGAAATGAGTGTTAAGTTTATTTACCATTTTTATGCACATTCTGACATCTCTGTCACATAAAGAAAATTGAGCAATCAGAATATCAAAATGTCAATATCTGTTAACATGCTAGCACATTTTAAGTGTTACACATCCATGCAGAGCTCTTCCTTCAGACATGGGCTTTTCTTCAGTCCATTTTTCTGTAATTGGGTCAAAACTCTCTACTTTACTTGTAGGTTCATCTTTAATGAGTCCCCCCGTAACATAAATTTTTCCATCCACCACAGTAGCGCCACTTGAGACTCTTGAGTAATGCATGCTTGGAAGTGGTTTAAACGTTCTCTTTTGAGCATTCAGTGCAATCATTTTATTTGAGTCTTCCCAAATAATGTAGAATACTGTATTTATTACTACGATTTTCGCAAATCGAATGTTCTCAGGAAGCATAAATTGCTCACCACTAGGCCGAATACCATCCTCTTTGATGTGGTAACTGTCGAGTGCATTATCAATAGCCTCCTCTCCCTTCAGTCCCCCAAGCTCCACTATTGTATTGTTGTAAGGTACCACACAAGACTCCTTGCGAGGAAATGTTGTTCTACCGGCAGCAGTCCAAGTGTTTGATACGGGGTTATAACATTCTATTGTTTCAACACTCAGCATCTTACCCTCATAACGAACACCTCCTAAAACGTACATTTTGTCTTCAATAATCGCTGCTGCATGCCTGGCTCTGGGTTTAAGCATTGGTGCAACACTATACCATTTTCTGTCAACTGCATCAAATTTCCATACTTTAGAAATGATGCAGTTATCCAAAATTCCTCCAGCAACATAAATACAATTGGCTAAAACAGCAACACTAAACCATGTCACTCCTTGAGGCAAGTCTGCTAAATTGGACCACTTGTCTTTATGAGGATCGTACATTTCGACACTACATGTAACATAACTGTCTGTGGATCTACCCCCCAAAACTACCACTACCTCTTTGGCCACAGTGGAAGGACGGGGCTGAATGAAAATATCTTGCATGCTTCTCCTTCTTTTCCCAGCTTGTGTTTCATGGAATGTTTGTATCAGTCGCTTAGCATCTTGGACTAAAGATAAACATTTTTCTGACCCACAAATTAATGGGTCTTGTTCAATAATTTTTAACTGAGGTATATCAAATACAAAAAGTCTGACATTCTCTAAAAGTTCTGGTAACTGTTTCTCTCTTTCATCAAGGTCAAACTGCACCCAGTTTTTAATGGCTTTGAAGACAGTTTCTTCTGTTCGAACATCTATATAATCACTAGATATATAACTCTGAAGACGGTCGAAAGGTAATTCTAGAAACTCATCATTTTCAACGACCGAAGTAAAATTCTCCAGTGCAAATTGACGAGCCTTCTTTTGCAACTCTGTGCAGCAATGTAATTGAGCAAACATTTCAAATCCTAAACAGTTGGAAGAGTGAAGCTGTTGCTCAAGAAATTCTTCACAAGCAGATACAATGGCCGGGTACTGAAACAAACTGGCCGCTGCAAGCATCTCCTGTGCATTTGTTGTACTGACTTCAATTTTACCACTGTAAGCATAATCAATGACTCGCTTTAGTGTCCAAGGAGACACTTCGTTAAAATTGATGCGGCTCTCTCGACTCTCTTTCAAGTCGCTGGTAAACATGGCCTGGAAATAGGGTGAGCTCACGGCTAAAACATTCTTGTGGCAAGGAAACTCTTCCTGGCCAACACACAAAATAGCATCAGTAAATAATGCTCCAAGGCGAAACTCATTGAGTTTCATTAGCATGCTCTGCCCATACTCAGCCTCACTGAGGATATGTGGATGCATGTTTGTTGTTGAGCAAATAGCAGGTGCTGCCATAGTAGACTTGGAGGGTATTTGAATACTGCCACTTCTATCTACTGGGGGCAATATGTTTAGGTTGAGATTTTTAGAGAAATCACTCAGTCAGCATGTGTGCAAATTTGAAAGTTATACTATTGCATTGGCCCATACATTTCGATCTTTGTACTACAGCTCATCTGAAACAGAGAATAAGTGTGTTAACACACAAATTAAAAATATGTTTTGGGGTTAAAACATACATGCCAACCTCAGTGAATAAAATCCCCTAAAAAAATAAAAATATTTTAAAAAAATTATTTTTTTTTGCAATGTTTTTACCTTTTAATGATGTCTGGATTGGTTGTGAATACAAAAAAAAAAAGAGAAAAAAAGGTGTCTGTGCTAATTGTATACCGGTACTGTAAAATAGTTATTTTTGTCTGTAGTTTTGTTAGCATATTATTATTTTACACAGTCGGCACTGTTTTGGTGTACAGTCAGCGAAAATTACAGTTCACCATCATATCAATTTTAAATATGAAATTAACACTTGTTTGGGATTGTAAAACAAATCCAGACATTTTAAAAGGGAAATGATTGCAATAAGAACAGTGATAATATAAAAAGTAACAGGTCACAAATTATAAATGATAATTATTTTAACAAATCGTGTAACAGGTTTTAGGAGGTTTTTTTTTGCACAGGTTTTGCCCACAGGTTGGCATGTCTAAATTTAATAATCATATTTAGGCCTACAGTGACAAAATACAACCAAATCCTCAATCTTGTCATATATGGACAGTAAAAGTAAAGTCTTTTACATGAAATGATTAGTTGTATCCAGTGGTGGCATCCTACCAGTTCGCTAGAACAGGTTATTAATAGCATAGTTTAGGTAACAGATTTTTGCATTATCCCAAAATAATTTAACCCAAGTTTGCAGAAAATGCTCCTGCCTTTACTTTACAGAACCGTTCCTGGAAATCTTGAATACCTACACTGGTTGTATCCAGATAACTGCAATGATTATCACTATTTAGGATGTTATCCGTTATGTAATAATCAGACATTCAACTTTCAATGAATGAAGTTGAAAAGAATAATCATTGGTTATATTTCAAATTTAGTTGAATAGTTGAATAGGCCAAATTGATTACATCATTTCTAAAATGGCTTTTTTAAGAACACCTCAATCAAGGAAGAGTATTTTTAACATCACAAAAATTGAGCCATATTCTATCATGAAAAAGTGAGTTTTTATTAATGAAAAAATCATAACTTTTTAACGAAAAGTGCTATGCGAAAAATGATTATGGCTAAATAACGCTTTCTGGTGCTACCCAGATTTTCTGTGTATGAGTGAACTCCCACTGTTTAGTTGTGAATTGTTACTAAGAGTCAAATTGTATTATTTTAATATTAATACTCCAAGGGAATTTTTTTTATTGATGACTTTTTTTATAATTAATATTTCATAAATTTCATAGCATAGTTAATTATAATATTTATAAATGAGGCTATTTTGTCGATCTAACCATTTTGAAAAAGGAATTTGACTTTTCTGATATCTTTTGGATTTTAGTTTTGGTGGAACCTGTAATAAAGTGTCTAAAAGTCTACTGTCAATGAAACTGTAAATTGGATTTTCCTTATTTTGAATATTTAATGATACTATTTTCTCACAGACGTGCGGTAGTGAAGCGCACCTGTTTTAGTGATACTTGAGAAGTCTTGATGCATATCTGACTGGAGCGATACAATAAAGTTGCTACATTCACCATTAAATTGATTGCTCAACTGAAACTACGTTGGGTATTTATTTATCTACCTGTGTGCCAATTTTCATATACTGTTATGTGTTTTATGAGACGTCATGTTTCTTTGTGTGAGCTATGTTGGTCGTCTGACCCAACTTCACTTGGATATGTCCAGTATGGAAATTGCCTTGTATTTGTTGCACACCAAATATTGTGTTTTCTCGTGCAGTGTGTTTCGTGTGTTACTTTTTGTTGATGAATGCTTTTGGAGCAATGAAGTTTGTGACTATTGTGAGTGATTTTTATGTAGCTATGACGTAGTGTCTTTAGCACATACTATTTGTTTGGAGTTACTGTCTGAGGTCTGAGTGAGAGGGTTGCATGGTAAATGTTATTTTTAAGTAGCAAGCTGCGCTACTTTGTATGGTACGTTGTTCTTGCAATGGGACTTGTGTTTAGTAAATTTATTTTCGAAACTTGTAGAGCTCAAAATGTGTGTGCGGTGAAATGGTAACCACTAACATTCTGGCAAAGTCTTTTTGATAACAGAAAGGCTAAGAAAAGCAACATCAGCGATCAATTTCAAATTTCATGGAATCCAAATTTGGTAATCTTGCAGTTCAGGTGCATTTATTATTTCTGATCGAATTTCTTATTATCGCATGTAGACTTACATGTATTCTTCATTAAATTAAATCCAGGCAGTGATAGTTAACTAATACTGAATTATACAGCGCTTATTTTCGTTTTATTTTATTTCTAAAGTGACTTTGAACATCCACCAACCATCCATAGCTGCATTTATTTTGTATTTTTTACCCTGTTGCCAGATGTTTTAATCACCTATTAGTTGGTATGCTAAATGAAATTTTAAAACTGTTGGCACGTTCACAAAAAGAATGAAATAGCGGTGGTGAGGGGGGGGGGGGGGGGGGGGGGGGGGGGTTTGAACTTAATTAGATGTTCCGTTATTTCATAGGAGCCCAAAATTTTTTATTTTTTATTTTTTATATAGGAACTATAAATATAATTCCAAACAAAGGCACCTGCATTGGCATGGGCGAATGGAATGAGATCAAACTTAGTACACATAAACTTAATTATCCATGTTCAAAAACTGCCGGTACTAAGGGTAATGAACTCATAATTTAATTTTTTCCTAAAACTAGCCAATATAAAAAGCGTCGCTCATTCGGAAATGAACATCTTTAAAAGCCCTTTAGCTAACATCTAAATTATGAGGCCCCTTTTTTGTGATTATGCTTGCAGTTGAAAAATTGCAATCTGGTGCTTGCAGTTGAAAAATTGCAATCTGGCATATAGGGTGAACTTAAATTTTTAAAAAAGTAATGGAGAGATTGTTTACGCTACCGGCCATGTACCCATGGGGGCTGTAAAAATCAATTTAAAAAAAGTTAGAGCTGTACAATTTAGTGTTAGTGTTAACTAATACTGTGTGGACTAAACTTATAAAGAATACATGTAAGTTTACACTCCATAATACGAAATTCGATCAGAAATAATATACGCACATCAACTGCAAGATTCCCCCAAATTTATTATTACTTTTCTCAAAATAAAAATTCCAGACTCATGCATTTTCCAGACAGAAAATTATTTAATGAATTCCCGACTGCCGAGTGGGGACCCTGTCAACAAGTACAATTTGTTTAAATTTAATAGTTGTAAAAATTGTAGGATAATCAAACAAAAAGATGGTATTTTACTTAAAAAATACTTTTAATAATGAAATAGGCCTACTTAACTATTTTATTATAAGTTTATTTATTTAAAAAAAAAGTTAATTATGGAATGTATTGCACTAAAATAAGGGATTACCCTGCTACCTTACGGCTGTGTCCATTTCTTAATTCATTTAATTTGCCGAAAATAGTATCCAACTACCAAAATCGGTGACTAATTGTACTAATTATTTTATATAGGCACTATGATTAAAATTTAAAAACATTTCTAAAAATATAAAAATACTACAGCTGTACAGAGCCCATATAATGGTTTACAAAAACACCAGATCAACTTTCTAGCTCAAGTGGTTCAAAAGTTATGAATTTTTTAGTAAGGACCTCAAAACCCCTTTGTCACTATGGGATTTTCCTCCACATTTCGTCACCCTCATATTGCTATTGTTTGTATGCCTATAACTTTGTTATAAAATGAGACAAAAATATTATATTTTCAAGGAACACAGTTAAATATGAGTTCTTCTAAATAAAGCCATAAAATACAATTTTAGTTTTGTTAATATTCCGCAAAAAATATTTTTAATCTTGATAATTTTCCTTATTAAAAATGAATAAAATACGCTGACTCATCACTTACTTGTATTAATTAATTAATATTTTTAAATATAAATGTTTAAAATGTCCCTAATTTAATAATAATAATATTCTTTAGATATTAATTTCAAATTTTCTGTGGAATTGTTTAACTTTTATCAGTATAAACAAATAATACAGGGATTATTTGATTCATTTATAATTTATATAAAATTGACGATTATACTTTTTATTTTACCATTTTTTATGTATGTATTTTAGTCCCATTTTAATAGGACCAAAAAATTAGTAATCTTGTTTCACAAATCAACATGTATCAACTTTGGTTGTTGATAGAAATTAAAATAAGTTCTAAGTCATTTGCTTGAGGTAAGTACAAGCTTTTATGATTGTTAAAAGCTTAAGAAATTCTTGGATTACTGTATCAGAAAGTGTAATTTCTTGAAGAATACTGAAGATTATATAAGTTTCTTGTGTCTTGTGGAATATTGTGATTTGTGAGTCAATTAAGGATATTTCAATATCAAAGGTAAGTGAATATTTTTTAAAAACATTTTTATTTTAAAATTTAAGAATCATAATTTCCATTAAATAATAAAATATGATTACATGGCCTAAAATATCATTAACTATAATAGTATAATAGTTAATTGTTTATTAATAGGTCTTGCAATAATAAGTTGGGATGGTACTAGACCTATAGGCTACACTATACTAGACTTATAGGATGGATGGATATATATATAAATATACATATATATATTTATTTAATTATTTAAACTATTAGTTGTCATTATACAACAAAGATAGGGCTATTTATCCCACTTCCCCACTCAAAATAAAAGCATCAGATAAAAGTAATTAGTGCTATTAAATTGTTGCTTTGTTTTAAAATATTAGGCCGGCACTGCGTACACCGCGGTGGTGTACCTAGCGAAACTATTGACTTTGGCCTGCGTACACCGCGGTGGTGTACCTAGCTAAATCATGGTCTGTGGCCTGCCTACATCGCAGCGATTTTAAGAAGCAAAAACTATGGTCTTTGCGAGTCTTTGACTTTTTGGCCTAACCGGTACTTGTAGATTTAATGTTATACTCGTGTTAAAACTGAAAACTATTTATTTCAAATTCGTTTAGCACCTTGGGAAGATATTGATTAAGTTCCATGCTTATGTGGCAAAGTACTTGTAAAGCATTTCTTTTTATTTTTTGGAAGGGAGGGGGCTGGGGGTGTAATGTTAAACCATGATTTATTTTTAAAATTAACCACTTTATTNCCCCCCCCCCCCCCCCCCAATATATTGAAATACAAATAAATTTATTAATTGTTGTAAGTTTTAATCATATGATTGTGAATCTTAATAGCCATAAAAAGGGTAGCTAATTTGAAATTATTCTCTCTTATATGATATTAATGATATACTGGTATTTTCTTTGGGTGATCGTAAAAGTAAAATGTAAATATTCAACTACATGAAATACAATAGAATATCACTTAGAATTCATAATGTTTCTCTTATACATGATACATACACTGTACATGCGCTTTCAGAAACTTTGAGTTTGTTTTCTAATGTCTAAATGTCTTATTACTAAATTTACCGGTATTTTCAAAGTCAAAGGCCGGCACAACTTGTTGAAACAAGTATATATATATATATAGTATTGAATATAATATTTAAAAATATATTTTAATTATTTAAATTGCTACAAAATATTTTAAAAATAAATTGGGAGGGAAAAAAACCTAGATCCCCTACTGGGAATTGATCTCAAAATATATTAACGCCAAGCGTCCACTCAACCACTTAACCACACGAGATCTCCTCTAACAAGCATATTTTAAAACAGAGCCAATGGTACATTTTTGCCGCGGTGTACCCAGGCCAAAGCCCACGATTTCGCTAGATACACCGCCGCGGTTTACGCAGGCCAAAGCCGATGGTTTCGCTAGGTACAATGCTGCGGTGTATGCATCCGTTTCTAAAATATTATTAGTGGGTAATATGCTGGATTTCCAGGGTAAATCAAGCTACTTACTACAAAAACGTTCAGTAACGATAATTAATATTAGGCTGATATTAGGTAATTTTGGGACATGTGACAAAAATTAATTTTGTGCAAAACTTTCTCACCCATGCACTGGTCCTAACCTCACAAATTTTGGATATGTTGTTAATTATGCCTTCATGTAACATTGGTATTTTCTTTTTTAAACTTATATTTTTCACACAAAAATTATGAACGAGTCAAATTAGCTATTATTAACCATTAATTTTCAAAGTCAAACCATCAAGTTTTTTCTAAAAGGAAAGTGTCAAATGAACAAGACACATGTCTGCTTTAAGTTGAGGGCAGAAGTAGAATTTATTAAAAAACTAACTTTAGCAAAAATAATCCTAAACAACATTACCCTCGGTAAATTAAAAAGTGTAGGTCGCCATTTTGACAACGAAATCACGATACCCGGTTTTCGGCACTTCCTGGATCGGTAAATTTTAAGGACGAATGCCACATTTTTATCGAATTTCACGAATGTATCCCTAAATCAATCCCCATGCCTAACCTGAACCCTAAATCGATCCCTCAACCTAAGCTAAATCCTAATTCACTGCAACTATAATAAACACACAAAAGATGCCGTAGCATCCCTCCATTAACATTAGCCCCCCGGATCATACTGAGGTCCCTATTTTATACTAATGTCTCTCTGAAGTTAGTAATGTAGAAGTATTGTGTGTAGACAGTAGACAGGGCACTTTGTACTGTAGTGTGTAAGTGTAGGGTCGGTACGGTAATTATTATTAATTAGTAATTATCTTGACGTAGAAATCATACATTTTTACGTAATTCGGTACCCTTAATTAAAACTAAATTTATAATGTAAGAATTTAAAATTAAAGTACACTATAAAGTATTTATACTTATTGGTGTTCTGGAGATGAACATATAATAACAATAAGTAGTCTAAAGTGGTAGTTATTGTCGAGTGGTAACCGTCTGCGCCATTTTGGCACTAGGAAGTGACGACACAAGCTTAACGTATAATAAGTTGTCAACAAGAAATTTAAGTAAAATATATCCGTAGTTTATTTTCAAAACGTTTATGTATGTACAGAAATAGGTTGCCCAAGAAATACATTTACTGATTGACTGTTTCAAATTAAAGTATTTTGTTTCAAAAAAAGGTTTGAACAAGAGACTTAAAGATCTTGCCAGATAATATTTAAAAAAAAAAGAAAGTCACATTAAATTGATTTTTCTAAAAATATCTGGTCAATCCCGCGAAACTTCAAGATGGATACAGTGCTGGGTTCGGAGAACTCTTTGACAAGCACCCCCAAAGTAAAAGACAATGTTACCTTAAACATTTCTTTTGTAAGAAGTTTTTATAATTTTAATTTGGAAAAAGGAACCACTCTTCTATTGCCTATTTTTGTTTATGTTAAAATTTTTAACGATAAGATGAGTCATTAGCATCGTCCTGTCAGGGGCATTTTGTCGGCATAGGCCACAATCACAAAGTGCAAAGGCTCTCCAGGCATCCCGGTTTTGGGCCAGTCTCACCAGTAGTGACCACTCTTTTTGGTGTCTGCCTCTAGTGACCTTCTCCAAGTCATTTTGGGTCGACCTCTTTTTCTCTTGCCCTGGGGGTTCCAAGTAAGAGCTTGTCTCATGAAACTGGATGTAACTCTTCCACTGGTTCTTGTTGTGTGCGGCGCCAGAGATCTCTTGGTGATGACATTGGGCTAGCAGATTCTTAGAATCATTTGGAGACATGAGTTGATTAACGTCTGTAGCTATTTTGAACTAGCTGCTGTTCGCCATTTTTTCTGCTTCATATAGCCATTTGGCCATTTATAGCTAGACAGGTTTCACTGTGGTGTTGAATATCCTGACCTCGATCTGGAGGATCAAGTTGCTGCAGCTCCAGACTTTTTTAGCTGGTTAAATGCAGTTGTTGCCTTGCCAATTCTCACTCTAATGTCGGCGTCTCACCCTCCTTGTATGTCAATGATGCTGCCGAGGTATGTACTGTTAAGCTATCCACCTCCTCAAGGTTTTTTCCTTCCAGTACTATAGACTTTAGGTGTGTTGCTTGATGTATTTATTTTATTTTAAGGACTTTGCTTTTTCCTCAATGGATGTTCGGGCCCATGCAAGCAGAGTACTATGATACATAATTGGTTTTCTCTGGCATCTGTTGCTCCGTGTGTGCTATTATGGCCAGATCATCCGCAAAATCCAGGTCATCAAGCTGTTTTCATAGTGTCCACTGAATACCATTTCTCTTCTGCTCTGTAGACATTTTCATTATCCAATCAATGGTCAGCAGGAATAAGAAAGGCGAGAGTAGATACCCCTGTCTGACACCGGTCTGTATCCAAAAAGCCGCAGTTGTTTGTTGGCCATGAACAATTCTGCACAACAGTCCTTCATAAAAAGCCTTAATTACGTCCGTCAATTTTTGTGATACCCCGTAGTGTCTTAGCAGCTTCCACAGAGTCTGTCTGTCTACACTATCAAAAGCCTTCTCATAGTCAATAAAGTTGATGTATAGTAGCGAGTTCCACCCCAGGGATTGTTCCTCTATAATTCACAGTATGCCATCTGGTCGGTGCAGGATCTGTCTTTTCTAAAAAGCTGCTTGTTGGTCCCTAAGATGGGTATCCATTGCCTCCCTCATTCTGTTAAGTAGTATTCTGTTGAATACTTTGCTTGGGATGGACAGCAGGGTTAAAAGATGAGTATGAATCATCAAAAGTAGGGGTGTGCCGGATCCGTTTTTTTCCAACCGGATCCGGATTTTCTTATGCGAAATCCTTCGGATCCGGATTCCGGAATAATCCGGATTCCGGTTTCTCCCGGATTCCGGATTTTGGTACTATTGGTAGATACTTCGGTAAGTCAAGGTGGACTACTACTTTTTGTGTATGGGAATTCGCAATCGGTGCCAAAAAATCCGAGTTTTTAATTTTCCGATGTGTGTGTCTATTTATTATTAAATTAGTACTTTCGATATATATTTGAGTTCCGTTCCATTTGGATAAGTGTCTTTCGAGAGACGCCATGTTTCTACGCGTTCGCAGCAGGTCATGCAGCTCGCTCAACCTAATTTCGCCATGGGGTTGGCCACGCCCCCCTTTTTAATGGCGGAAGTTGACGATACTTAGGAAATATTAATTTATTATCACTATTTACATCAAAATAATTGATAACTTGTGTTTCAGAATGCATTTAAAGACATTTAAACTGGAATGTTTTAATTTGAGCTTTAACAACCCGGTAGAATCCATATTATAAATGATCAGAATTTACCGTGTGCAACACGTTGTCATTGGCAACCATTCACAGCCACTTGCATAACTGTATCGTAGTACTACCTCAGAGTTTCATTCATAAGAGTTTGCCGTGTGCAAAAACTATTAAACCATTGGTCAGGGAAAGCTTTAATTAATTATTCATGTGCCAAAGTTGAAAGTTTAAACTAAGTCTAAACAGTATTTTAGTGATAAGGCAGGGAATGCGTTGCCTTATATAAACTATATAGTCATTGCGCATGACGGGATTGGCGGAATGAGATCACAGAATGTGGAGATGCAGTCCATGTTAAAAAATGACAAACCAAGTCGTACTTTAAAAATTCATAACTTTAAAACTACAACAGCTAAAAATATGATTTTGGTGTTATAATTCTTTAAAAAATTACATCTTTTCAACTATGCCATTGGTTTATTTTTACAAAAAGTTTAAATTTTCTTATCAAAGTCCCTACACTATTGGCCACTATTAGCGGTGCTGACTCTAGCCTCTGGTATGTACGGAATATTAAACATTAAACAAGCTCAACGCTCGAAACAATCGATTAATGTATCGTGATTGTGTGGAATTCGGGAAAGAGAATTACTTTTATTTCAGATTATGATCCGGTGAGTCACAAAATCTGGCAAATTCCGAAATCCGGTATATTCCGGAATCCGGTTGTTCCGGATACATGTAAATCCGGCGGAACCGGATTTCACCGGATAGTTCAAAATCCGGCGGAACCAGATTCCGGACCGGATTCCGGCACACCCCTAATCTGCATGTAATAATATGTACAACAAAAAGGTCAACGGGATGTCAACATCAATGAAACGGTGAATAATGAAAGTTCATTGGTTCTTATTTTTACCAAATACTATTGAGTTAATAGGATATTGACTTTGACCTCTGCACTCTTGTATTATTGTAATGATGATCCGATGATAAAGATTATTTTGCTAAATTAAATTCATATTTTTATGAAGCGAAAGTATAATTTAACAAGTATTTAAAAAACATTTTTTTTTCGGTAGTCTAAATCACAAATGCAGTATTATGTACAACTACAATCAACAGAATTTGATCTCAAAATGAGGTGGTGCATTCCATACAACTAGTACATTCATAGTTATCATTGTAAAATGCAATATACCTTAAAAAAGGACAAATGAACTCACATTTTTATTTACTTTTTTATTAGTTCATAGCTCAAAAACTACTAAAGCTATTTTAAAAAATAAAACTGCCTAATTTTTATAATTAATAATAATTTTTGTTGTTGTCGCTAAGGCAAAATTCAACCATTTATCCCTAATGTGCATGGACGGAAGCATCATTCTCTACCCGTAGCAAATTATGCCTCTCGCGCTTTGCCCTTACTACTCATCACGTAATATGCATATAGATTTTTTTCTTTGTCTTTCATTAATAATCTGAGGGCCACTTAGGGTTAATATGAAATGATTTTTAAGCCCACGAACTGTGGCATGCATCATTCTGTGGTGTGGAGTTTTTCAGAGCATTTTGAGTGCCATTTGAAATTGCATTAAATGACATAGAAATATTGATACAAGACCCCTATAAGTATATATTTTTAGAAAAGTAAATGGATGGGGATAACGTTGGCCATATTGCCCACCCTGTAAGAAAATTTTGCTCAGTGTCCTTGACCTTGGAGTTCTCAAGAAAAAAAAATCGACAAAATGTCTTGCTTTCAAGTGCTCAAAACATCATTAATTTTTATAGATACACTTAAAACACAATCTAAATGTTGTAGCCAATTCATTTATCTTTAAGAAAATCTATAGTTTGCTCAGGTTTTGATTGCAATTAAACCTATGAAAGCAATTTTAGTAATTTTAGGTCATTTATACAAGAAACTGGGACCACTGCTAAAACCAAGTACAAAATACAAAATCTCAGGCAAAATAGTTATTATTGACTAGTAAACATTTAAAAAGGAACTGTGGAACTGATTTGGGTTGTTTAACTATAAAATTTATTAGTTCCGAGCTATAATCTGTAGCTTCTGTGACTAAAATTCAGTCAGTCCCTGCCCAATCTCCGGGCCTGGCTCGAAGTCTAACAGTAGCCTCAGTAGGCCTATTTCAGTATCATTAAGACTAGTATAAAATTCACAAGAAGAATAATCTAAACTGAGTCTGATACCATCATGGGGAATGTTAAAATCATCATCAGTATCACTTAAACCCTCTCCTAAAAAGCTTTCAAACATATTTTGATTTTTTTCTTGCTCTGAAGGCCCGGCCCTTCAACCATTTTAGCTTGAAAAAAAAACAGCGATATAAAACTCTGATTAAAAAGTATTTATTTTCAAGTTATCACGAAACAGCTTAAACCAGAGGATGATTTAATTATTAATAATAGGAAGTGGCTATAATTCCGGTTAAATATTGGATTGAAAGTTGCTATCGGACCGTGTTTTTTATCGGCTGCCACAATACAGAACGAGAAGGCCGACCACAGTTCGTGGGTTAAAATACAAGACCACAAATCGATTTTGACTAAAAAAAACAGGGTTCTTGACAGGTTCTTAAAGAGAAATTTGTTAAAAAATGTTAAATCGTCCTGGCGATTTTTGGCTCTTTGACTGAGTTTGCCAAACACTGGGCTAACCCATATGATATGAAATCCACAAGTTACCTTCACTTACTTAGCCTAGATATTTCATTTGTGTCTATGATCTAGCTAATGGCTTTATGAAGAGATATCCTGTTTTCTCTTTTTTTAAATTAGCTTAATCATGATCAAGGAATGCTATGATTATAATGATAAATCAGTCTCAGTGGAAAAAAAATCTGATTTCTGAAAGGCTCAATAATGATACCATCCTATGTAATTTACAGTGAAACATATTAACTTTTTATAAGCAAAGCAATCCCATATGCTACATAACATAGATGAAAAAACAAGGTTTGAACTTTAACCCAGGAATAAAACATTTTATTTTCTCATAGTTTTAGTTGAAGTGTGCTGTGCACTAGATTCCTACTGACATTGATGATGGAAAATCTTTGTCTTAACTCTTTATTTACCGGTTCTATGACCACAAACAATTTTTTAAACATTTTGTGGGTTTTTTTTTATGTTCCTATTTTTTAAAATTTTGCGTTGTTTTTTGTTTTTTATAATTGCTGCAATTTACTCATTTTTTGTATAATTTTATCTGAAATAGGCCAGACATGAGAGGAAAACTTTACAAACTATACAACACACAGCATCAGACCCAAACTATGGAGGTCAGACTTTGGCTTCTCAGCTGAAAGGATCTAAGGTGAGTTTTGGTAATTTATTTAAATGACTATGAAAATGAGATGACATAAATTTCATTAAAATTGGTACAGCAGGCTTCTTTCAAGTAAATATTTAATTAGTGTAAAGATTTCACATAATAATAAGTGCAATGTAAATCGCTTTTGTCAAGCCAGTGATTATCAAATGTATTTAAATAGGGGTTACTAGATATTTAAAAAAAAGAACTCTGCAATAAAAAAGATGTTGCAAAAATTTTATTGTAATTTAGTTATATAGATTGAATTAAAATCACATTGCATTGTAAAATCAATTAAATATGGAAAAAAAATTCCCGTCGACACATCTTCATGGTATGTTAATGTCACCTCGTTGCTACATTTAGGAGTTGAAACTGAAGACTAAACTGTATTACAATGAGCCATCAACTCATTCAAGCCCACATTCAGTGCACATCTATAAAGACTCCATCATGCCAGAAAACAGTGCCATTGTTCATTGTCACAGAAACACTCAAACAGATATTTCACTACTTGAAGATCTGATTCAGAAACATCTTCAAGGAGAAGTTGGTGACCCAGATGACAGTGGTCGCTTGTCTGCCTATATTGACCAGGATACTTTAGATCTGGTGACTAAAGGTTTGAAAGTTTTTGAGATGTTGCATTCTCCCAAGTAAATATAAAATCACTGTAACAATATACTGGTCTATAAATTAAACTGTTCCCCGTTGAGAAAAGAAAGAGAAATTTTTGACAACTTTTAAGTTAATGTTTATTAGCGATTAGATTAATTAGACACTATCAATTTGTGTCAATCAAACAATATAAGTTCAGCTTTAATAATGATGATACTGAATACAAATGTAAGCGTTAATGCCTGCATTAGTTCAAAAAAACAACAACATTCATATAAGTGTAAATTAAATTTACATAATATATATATAAATGTATCCTACCTAAAGTGAGAGAAAAGAATAAGAGTGGACGCCAGTCCCTGACAAAATAAAGTTCAGAAGAACGGAAAGGAAGTGATTAATAGTAATTTCATGTGTTTGATTTTCTCTTATAATTTTACTGAAAATAAAGCTGGAAAGAAATTAAGTACAGTACAATTTTATCATTGCTGAAACGTTACTTTATTTTCAATTGTAGCAAGAAATAAATTGACACTTTTATCATTAATCTTGACTTGAATTTTTGCAGGGGAGGTGTCAGAGTCTTATTGGAAAGATTTAGCTGAGGAAAGAAGAAGAGCTCTAATAGAAACCATGGCTGAAAATGAGAAGGTACAATCACAAATAAAAATGGACATTTATCTTGGTATATATTTGGACTATATGTTATAGAAGAGCAGGAAGGGGGTGGGGGGGGGGAATAATTGTGAGAAAGATATTCTTTAATTGAATCAAATGGGCCAGATAAATGTAAGATTTTATCGTTAATTTCTTGAAGCTTGGCTATAGAAGTACTGAATGGTTTTGTGGCCAAATCTTTCAAACTTTTTATAACAATGTATCTTGCTTAAATTGCTCAAAAAGTTCTTAAAATACTTTAAAATTTAGTCAGCCTAAATCGATTTGTTGGGCTTTAACCCTTTCTGCTGCAACATATTGTATACCCTGTTCCTAGTGACTGTACACTTATTTAAAGGGAAAAGGTGTTTCTGGAGATTCCTGGCAACTGGATGGGTTACACCCATAGTCTTATATCACATTAAATGGCTCTCTTTATGTTATTTTATTTTTTACAATGTGGCATGATTAGTTGCCATATAACTGAACTCCCTTCACAGATTGTGCAGTATCTCCCATTGAAGCATTTCTTCTGTAGATTAATGAAAAATTGATACAAACGATAGTTGACTGCACCAACAAGGAAGGTGAGAAAGTAAAAGGAGTCAAATGGCAAAGGAATGAAAGCTATTATTGGCTGCCTACTACACACTGGCACTCTTCACCTAAAGTGGAATTTTTATTCAGACATGTTGATGGAAATCCTCTTTTTAGGGAAGCATTTTCAATAAAGAGATTCAGCAAACTTCTTATTCATATTTGCTTTAACAAGGATAGTAAATCAATCCTTTCTGGCTCGTGACATCTTTGATCCCATAAAAGATGTATGAGAAGCATTCCTGAGTAATTTGGTGAGGTATTATGTTCCTGGAGAAAACATCACAGGAGGTGAGCAACTGGTTGGTTTCAAGGTCGGTGCAGATTTATTCAATATATACCAAGCAAGCCAGACAAATATGGAATAAAAATGCTCTTGGCCTTTGAATCGTCCTCGAACTATTCTCTGAGAGACTGCCCATATCTCAACTAAGACAACGCAAGTGCCTTCCAGCAAAGAGAAATGTTGGAATATCCCCAGAGACTGTGATTTCTCTCACAAGGGACTTCCATGGAAGTGGCTGCAATTTCAGAACAGACATTATTTTATTCCCTTATAACTTGCAGAACCAATGGCCAAGAACAGACTTGCCCTAGTTAGAACAGGGAAACGGAACAAGATTTCCTACCCAAGGGGTTTGAGCAAAAGAAGGCTCTGCCTCTCAACAAATCAGTTGGTTTTTTTTCAGACTAGAAACAACCTTGTCAAATACCAGATTTCGAGGCAGAAAAATATATTGCTGCTGAACACAATACACAACCGTCCAGCCATAGAAACTGAAAATGAATGCAAGAAACCAAAGATTGTGCTCTATAATAACAAAATAAAAGGAGTCATATTCACCATGGACCAAATGGCGAAGATGTTCTCAGTGAATGCAAAAGTGTAAAAGATGGCCTTTGGGTTGTGTTTTTCAACATTGTTGACTTGGCATCAATTGCAGCAAGAGTGACATTTAATATAATTATCCAACTAACTCACTACTGATTCATGAAGACAACATACATTCAGTACTGATGTTGCACATTTCCTCACCTTTCCGCAAGTTGAGGCAATCCGTCCCGACGCATCAAGATATTGTGAGGCAGAACATCGCCAGTGTTTTTAAATCTTTGCAGACACTTCAAACAGTTACCCAAACCACTTCATCTCAGCAAGTTTATTAGACATATTTGGTTCTTTTATGTAAAAACTGTGCAAGCTGAGCTGCAAAGCCCCTACTTTCCATGTGTACATTGACTGTTCTGCTTGCATATGTTTTTTCAAGTTGAACACATGCTATTATTGTTGGTACTAAAATGTTTTCAGAATATTTTTGTTATTGTCAATATTTAAAATCTATTTTATGGCAAGGATTACAGGCTCAAATAATCCAAAAACAACAACCAAACAAAAATGTTCATAAGCCATTTTACATTTTTTTTTTTCTTCTCTTAAAATATCTTCGGGTGTGTTGCACCCTGTTGCCGGAGACTAGAAAAAAATATTAGGCCCCAAAAAATAAGTCACTTTTGCATGTTTTATACACTTGCATGCACCAAGGAGTTCATCCCAATTACCTTGTGGATTAGGTAGTTTGAGAAAGATTATTAAAAGGAGACTCGATATCAGCAATCACTGTCTGTCTCCTGGTGTATAACACCCAGTTGCAGTGGAAAGGGTTAAAAAAAATTGCTTTTTATTTCATTGACTGCAACCTTGATCCTAAATTCACTCATTTTTACAATGAACTTGCTTTTTATGAATGATTTTTGTCCTATTATATCCTATTCTTAATGGTCTTATTTTGTTTGTTTATTTTATTTGTGTGTTTTTTTTTTAAATTTTACAACCCAAAATGAAAAAAAAGAATAAATGAAGTACCTTTTTATTGTAGACCATTTGTCAAATTTGAGCTGCACTCTCTAAAGTTCATTACATTTAAATAAAAACTTTATCCTTGACATTTTATTTAAATCTTATAATTATTAAATATTGTGAAAAAAAGTTTGTTGTAAATGTAATAATTTTGGAACAGTTAACAGCTGAAGTAGATCAACTCCGAGAGGAAAACAGAAGATTATCTGTCATAGCATCTCAAGCAGAGTCTTTAAAAGAAATGTTGGAGGTATTTGTGCTGGATTTTACAATAATTACTTTCAACTTATCACAAACCTGAACATGCTTTGCCACAAGCAGACCTGTTTACTCTTAAAATTTTGGTGTACAATTTTGAGATGTCTTTTACGATTGCTCGCCAAGACCCGTCAGAACTACAATTTTAGGAGACCGGGTTGAAAATATATACATTCCTGTAGTTTTTTCCCCGATGAAAATATATAATAATTAAAAAGTACTTCTTTGGTTATTAGTTTTAACTTGCATTTGCAGTCTACATCCAGCAGTGAATGGATCGAGAATTTTGATTAGTCGTGGACCATCTATAATTATATTACGTTTTTCCTTAGAGGGGAATAAAGTGGTGTTGATTTAGGCTTAGGAGATTTTGTATTTTGGGGGTGGGGTGGGTCTGAAATATGTCAGTATCTAAAATTAACCCCGTCACATTTTCATATGATTGGGGGGGCGGGGGGGCGTAAGTTATTAAAAAATTCTACAATATTCATCCTGAAAGTCCAATAAACATGGCATATTTATGGCAATGTTTGGTAGGAATTATTACAATGTATTTTCATAAATGAACTCGCTAGCTATTCTAAGATTAGTACTCAGTAGTAGCGGTATCACAGTAATATTTAGTTCACTGTCTTCAGCGTGCTTGTGACCCCTTTGTGACTTCAATTTTGTTGGACCATGCCAGTGGTTCTAAAATGTTCATTTCTCGGCGTCCATGCCAAATTTATCCGTTAACCAGGCTCCTTGTGTTAAATTCTAACAAGTGCACTTCTAAATAGCGCATATGTAAACAAAGTAAACTAAAAGGTTTGGGTAAAAATAAATAAAACACATATGTATGTTCGACTTCGAGTTTACCAGTGACAGACTGTAATAATGTCAGTAAGCTTTGCAGTTTAATCCACTTTGCCTCTGTGATAGATTTAATCTTAGTGACTTTAAATGACTATTAACATTCATAGTGTAAACTTTTTTATAAAACTTTCAGAAAAAATTTGTCATGGTTTAGGAGGAAAATATACATGTATACGGGCATTTAGTTAACACTTTTAGAATTCTTATTGTTTATTGCTATATTTAAGAACAATTTTTAAAAATTATTATTGATTAAAGTAAAAGGTATATATGATTATATATATTAATATTTGAGTGAGAAATAAATCTGTTCCAGTTCTTAAGTAATTTTCAGTTTGTTTTTACAGAGTTTTATCACATTTTATAGTTATCTAATAATTTGTATACCGATGTGCTTCCAACTTCATTATTAAACATTTGAAAGGCCTATTAGATCATCAATAGATGAAGTTACATCTAAATTTTTTTACTACACACATCATATCTTTTAATTTGAGAAAAACAATTGTAGAAGTAGAACATTAACTTGTATAAGAGATTGAATTTCTTGTGATGCCTATTTGTCAATGATTACATCATTCATTCTTAATGTTGACTCTGTTTACCAGGGAATTATATCAGATGATGAGGAGACTACAGAAGCTGCCTCTAAATATGTGGATAATCAGGAGATTTCAGGTAGATTTATTTATCATAATGGTATTGATTGCATCTCTCAAATAATTTATCTCTTCTTTACAAAAAAACTCTTTAACAACATGAATCCAGGGGCCTGTACTCATATTCTGAAAGTTAATGAGACAAGGAATTGTATGGTATGAATTAGGGAATTCTGTTATTTAAGTAAGATGACCATGACATAATGCAGACCTGTTTACTCTTACGATTTTTAGATGTCTTTTACGATTGTACGCCGAGACCCCCAAAACTACGATTTTCAGAGACTCAGTGAAAAAATATTTGTGTAATTTTGTCCGATTTAAAAAAAATTTAAACATTTTCGGTTGTGGAAGCTTTAGCCCTTATGGCCCCGCATTGAATGGACCCAGAAAAACGATGGGTTTTTGTATATTTTTTTATAGTTTGACCATCCTTCATTATATTATATACGCACTGAAAGGGGAGGTGGCGGTTGTTGATTAAAGAGATTGGTGGCATACCAGAAACACGGGTTGGGGGGGGGGAAGGTGGGAGTTTCAAAAGATATAAAAATATCACTGCAACGCATCCTATTGATGGTGGTGATTGTCTTAGTGTTGCTTTGCGTGTCACAGTGAACTAGCCAGCTGTGTCAGCAGCAATCTTTAGGCTAGTCGCCTGGCAACAACTTCACTCACCACCTCATTGGACTGCTACTGCTAGCAAGCGTGTGTTCGTCTGAACCGCGGGGATTGTGAAGAGAGAAAACTAGAGGTGTGAGATTTAGTCAGTGGCATTAAAAAAAATATTTTAGATCTCGCAAAGCAGCTCTATCCAGAGGCGTAGCAAGCGGGGGCAGGAGGGGACAGATTCCCCGGGCGCCAGCTAGTTGGGGGCATGTTTCTTTCAGAAATTTTCCCCAGGGGGGAGCACTTCAGATTTTCGGGGAAGGGGTACTTCAGATTTTTCGGGGGGGGGGGGGCAGTGCCAGCAGTTCCAGTTGATTTATTGTTGGACATATTTTTGCTCCTGGGGGCACTTGGCTTTCCCCGGGGGAGGGGCACTGCCCCCCCTCCCAGAGATATAGCTGAAAGAAACCCTGTTTAGGGGCGCCAAAATGTGCTTTGATATTATTTTATTGATGAAAATAATGGGCTTGAGAGTTGAAAAAAAGAAAAAGGGGCACTTTAAAATGGATCTTGTCCCCGGGCGCCAAACACCCTCGCTACGCCTCTGACTCTATCCCCTCAACGATTTTAATACAATAAAACAGTTTTGTATCACTACTGCTACTACTGTGCCCCCCCCCCCCCCTATTTTTGTTTACAGCTTGTGGTAGTTACTAGTCTCTGATACTATAGCAGTGGTCGGCAAGCCGCGGCTCGGCCAGTCAACTACAAAGCAGTTTTTACTCCGAAAAACATGGTCCTTGACAGGTTCTTGAAAATAAATTTGGCTCGCAAAATTTGTTTAATGGTCCTGCTGGTGATTTGGGCTCTTTTGACCAATGAGTATGCTGACCAATGCTATTTAGTATGTGAACGTAAAAACTCAGGGGCATATTGGATAGGCGAGGGCACTATGTTTTTCCTATTAATGAGTGTGGGGGAAGGTGGGTTCGTCACCAGCATGGAAATACGTGTTAGTGGACTAGTGTGTTATCACTATGTCGTGTTTAATATGACTACTACAGCGACCTCTTTATGAAAACACAAAGCACTAGTATACGGTATATGATAAATGCGAAGCATTGTGGTGATATTTGTAGAGCCTTAATAATAATAATAGACCTAATTAGAATTTGTGGATTTCACAGATTTTCACGTGACAGTTGGCTCTATAAGAGACTGTCAGGAATCAGGATAATTATTGTAGAATTTATGCATATATGTAGGTGCATTCTGGTGCCCCCCCACTCAATCAAAACGCATCCTCAGCGAGTAAGTAATATTTGGATGGCCCTTTAAGTTGACAGGGCGTGCGGGGGGGGGGGGGGGGCGAGGTATGAATCATTGTTAACTTTTTCATTTTTATTTGAAATGTTATATATGGGCTGTCCAAACAGCTCTGGCGCTAGAATTTGGCTGCATTGACCTTTGTGCACATTGCGTGATTTTAATGTTACCATTATCATTAATGGAATCTGCAATAATTCTTGTTTTCGGTTCCGTAGTTGACCTCACTCAGTATTTTACGATATGACCTCGACAAAAAGAAAGGCTCGCGGAATGGGTGATGAAGAAGAAACTTCTCTCTCTACCGATAAACATCCCATTCAACAAAAGAAAAAGAAAGTTTATCAGCAGATAGTCTTGCTTGAATATCAGACTAAATTGACTGGTTTGCGTTCTTTGTCGAATGGTCCATCATGCGCGCACTGCACAATTACACAATCTGCAAGTCGGACTTTTCATGAACAATCTATCATGGACCAAAGGAGTGGTGTTGATTTAGGAAATTTTGGGTTTGGCGTGGGTCTAAATACTTAAATCTATACAATCAACACCGTGACATTTCCGTAATGACAGGTGGGGGGGTGGGCTGATCCTCGGCAGAAAGAACGTACGTTATTTAAAAAGTCTACAATATTCATCTCCTAACTCTGAAAGTCCAAAAATAGCATTCTTTGATTTAGGAAAATTTGGGTTTGGCGTGGGTCTAAATACTTAAATCTATACAATCAACACCGTGACATTTCCGTAATGACAGGTGGGGGGGGGGGGCTGATCCTCGGCAGAAAGAACGTACGTTATTTAAAAAGTCTACAATATTCATCTCCTAACTCTGAAAGTCCAAAAATAGCATTCTATTTATATCTCGAATGCTGTAAAATACCACCTAATGTTTTGTAGGAATTGTTGCGGTGATGTTGTCAAGATGTATTTTCACCAATAAACTCGCTAGCAGTAGTAGAGAAGTTACAGTTGTGTTTAGTCATGAGTGTTCAGCGCGCGTGTGATGCATATTTCGTTGGGCTACGCCAGTGGTTCTTATAATTTTGTTTCCTGTATTGTACGATTTTGAGACGATATCGTACGATTTTAGGAGTTTGAGGGTAAACAGGTCTGCATAATGCAATTGTTGTGCAGCTGTTTTTCTGCCTGCAACTCAGCACACTTGGACTGACTGTTGGGTACTATTGATCATGTAAAAATGTTAACAGATGCAGAAAACAATATTCTTTGGGTTAGGAAAAAATGGTTATATAGTGGTTTTTAGACACGGTTTTTAAAAATTACCTAGTTGACCTAAAAGTTCCTTTTTATATTTCCTATTAAATTGATCATGCTCAAACTGGTGCTACGACACACACTGGGGTCAAATGTCTTGTTAGGATGAATTATATCAAAAGTATTAACAACTGCATTGTTTACATTCCTTGGCAACAATTGCTAAGCATAATGAGCTCACAAATTATCTAAGTAATAATATATTTTCATATTATAAAATAATTTTACATACATTATTTCATTGAACCCTTAAACTGTCATAACGGCCGATAATCTGCCATTATACTCCTTTCTGTGGTATCACGGCTGATATAATTGACCGCCAGCAAAATATTCATTAAAAATGCGAATGATTTTATTTATATTGTTTTGGAAATCACTCTATATAAATGAGTTTGCTTCCTATTTCCGTTACTATCTGTGTGTTTACTTCCTTTTTTTGTGATTAATCGGGTGTGAAAATTTCTCTACTTTTTTTACCGCCATAATATATGAGGGCCCCTCTCTAGGTTGCAAAATCAACACAGTATTTATTTATTTGAATTATTTTAATGAAAGCAATGATTTCTGAGATATTCCAGGTGTTAGCTCTCGCGGTGTTGTCGTAACAGTCAGATATTGACAATTTTATCCCTAAGCTTAGTCACATTGTTTCAAATTCGTTTGGGAAAGGGTGGAAATCAAACTGAAAAAGACACATATTGGATCCCAAAGACTTACCCCCAAGATGTTTATGTTCTGGAATATTAATTAATAAAAAATGTATTTAATAACTTCAATTGGAAAGGTATTTTTGAAATCATTTCTCGCCTTCCCCCCTGGCATCTTGTATGACAGGAATCGGAAGGTAGGGAATAAAAAAAATTCCCCAATATCACAATTTTCAATATAAGTAACTATAAATTTCTGAAAGAATATTGCTTCTGGTTTCTAAAAAATGTGATTTTCATGATAGTTTGATCAATTTATGGAGTATTTAAGGTGTGTTGAATTCAGAAGTTGAGTATTAAAATTGTATTCCCTGTAAAGGTCAAGGTCAGTATCAACATACTTAATGTGAAGGGCCGAGTGGAAAAAGTACCTAAGTTACACTTTTTCAAAAACGAGTTAAGCCTGGCATTATATCTGATTACTTCGCCTGAATCATTCCTGTAAATACCATTCATGAAAAATGTACATAAGTGTTTCATTCAGAGCTAAATCAAGCAAATTTAAATGTATTTAAATAAGAATTTAAAAACTTAGAACTAATTTTTCTCAAAACTGCAAAAATACACTTAAGTACTTTTCTACTCAGCCCTTCATATGCAAAAAAATTCTTTTCATACCATAAGATACCTTGTCCTTTTACTTTCAGAAAATGTCTACTTGCAAAGGTCTCTGAATTCATTTAGTTTTGGGATTGGTGTCATTTTTGACAAGCAAATGAAAATGCTAAAAATGGCTTCACACTAAAGAGACATGTTCTTGACAGTTATAGGCTTAAAAACACAAATTAAACCTAAAAAAAAAACACCTCAAAAAGAAATATAAATTGATGAAACACTCCATTACTGATCTTCTGGTATTAACAAGTAAATGGATTGAGAATGAAAATTCTCATCAGAATCACTTGATTCAGGTTCCCAACTATCTTCTCCTTGAGATTCAGATGAAAATTGATATTTGCTCAAGTAATTTTAATTATTCAAGACTCTGCACTGTCATGCTGACAAAGAGTATGAAAAATGTGCCTAAGATGGCGACTCTCGTTTGGGCATGTCACATGAATCTCAACCTCTCAAAAAACATCAAAATTATTAAAAAATCTTTTAATTTTATTTTTTAAAATATTTTTCTTCAAATCGTTGGATGAAATAATTATTATATAGCATACTTCAAAAAATTACAAAAGGCAACATTTTATAAGCGAAAATAACCTGCATATATAAAGTTACGCTCTCTGTAGAGGAGGAATGAAAAGAGTTACGATAACATGCATCAAATTTGATTAACAGGATGAATGTTCACTCTATGCTTTTTAAACAAATTGCTTGGAAGATTCCTCCAATTAGTTTTTTTTTTTAAAATTCTAATCTTATTAGATTTAAATCAATGACAATAAAGATATTTGATTGATTCATTTATAAAGGTAGGCATAAATGTATCACAGAAGTACATTGTAATCAAATTATATTATTCAATTCTATGTCTGTTTTCATTATTTCCAAACTTTTTGTTTTCTGGTCAAGAGATGAAAGAATGAACCACTTTTCACCACCAAACACTTTTTGCCACCAACCATTTTGACCACTTATGTTTACTCAATTGTTTTCTTACTTTTCAGTTGTGAGTCCGGGAGCTGGTGAAGCTACCAGTGAAATTCATTCAACTGAGAGGAATGTAAATGATGAAAAACTAGACTGATCAAAGAAACTGTTGTAAATATTGATTTTATTGCTTTAACTTGCAAGAGGACGTGTGAAAATGTATGTGCAGTTGTTTAGTTTTAAAAAATGTACCCAAAGAGTATGAGAAATTGCTTGAATTAGTGAAAGAACTTTAGGATCCCCCTTTTGAAGAAACATGGATGAATTTTTTTAAATTATAAAGTTCTTGTCTATTTTTTTGTGTGACATTTTAAAATGTTTGTTCATGATTCTTTGTGTGAATTAAATTGAAAATGATTATAATTGAAATTTTTTGTTAACTTTCTTTTAAATTTCGATAGGCTACGATTTCCTTGCTTTAAACATTTTGTACAACTTCCACTATAGCATCACATCTGGCAGGTTGAACAATGTTATCGACACACTGGTTTTTTTTAAACACTGTTACTGTTAGGTGTTGTCATGTTGGGTCAGAGCTTGCAGATATTTGAAAACTTGTTGAAATTCATTTTCTAACTGTTGAATGTAAAGGCAAACTTCAATATATTTCATAAAGCAACACTTAGACCTTGACCCACTATGTAAGTTAATTTCAACACTTTATGGGTTAAAGCAGGTCCTTTGGCCATGTTCGTCTCCTAAAATGCTATCAAATAAAACCTTTTAGTCCGATTTTGAAAGGTTTTTACCATTTTAATCACTTCAAAACCTATAGGTTTTCATATAAAGATAATACAAATCAGAATTAAACTCGATGAGATTCGATTGAAATCGTTGCAGAGGGTCACATTATAGTATTGAGAATGTGGACAACGGGCGTGCCGCATTAATACTAAATGTTGCTGTCAGGTAGCGGGCCACAAAATATCGTCTTGCGGGCTGCAAATGGCCCGCGGACCGCGAGTATGAGACCCCTGGTTGAAAGACTGCCGATGAATAATGTGCCCTTTCAAAAACTGCCAAGTAACTTTGTAAATCTATTTATTATTCACTAATCTCATATTATAACAGTTTTAGAAACAATCAGGAGACATTAACTAAATCGACTGCAAAAGTTACAAATCTCAGACTTGCAAATAGTATGAAATATGTGCTGGCTGCCAATTTAGGCATTCTTGAGCTATTTTATTGGATTGAAAAGTTTGATACTTCTGATGATTTTGGACACATTTAAAAGGCATTTTAGCTGATGGCCTGGGTGTGTTTACAACACTGTTGTTGACCCTCCAAGTAGACAGGTTTGTATTGCACATTCAGTAGGCCTGTATTATAATATAAACAATGAATTGAAAAAATGCAAATATTTTTTTGTGCATCAAGAGAATTCTTTATTAAAAGGCAAAAAAAGTTTTCAACATTGGAATTGTAATGTAATTTACAGATCAGTGACTTAAAAAAGTAACAGCAATCATTGAAGCAAATACCACCCAGGAATCCAGTTGTCTTGTAACTTTTTGTAACAAAAACATTGGTGAAGTAACAGATTTGAGTGCAAGCAAGTAGCAACACAACAGGGATTTAAGTTAAACAAAGGAGGAAATCAAAAGGTGATGTCCCATAAATATCAAGGTTGAACATTGCAAGAAAGCTGAAATGAAGGAAATTTCATCCATAACTATTTTGAGAGTGCTTATTTCAAAGGCAGCTCAACAGAGAGAAGCAATAGCTTGTGTTCAATTCTAAATTTTAGAAAATCTTGAGTATTTTTTTTGTTTACATTGAAAAGGCAGCCAACGTGTATTATGATGTTTAAGAATCTTTTAAAAGTAAGCCTGCTGCTGAATCAGTGTAGTTTTTAGCAAATAAAAAAAAAAAAATTATGTACTAAAATGTTAATTAGCATCAATAGTCCAGGACTCTAAAGGGGGGGGGGGGGGGGGGGGGGGGGGGGGGGGTGGCTACGCTGGGATTTCTTTCTGCCAGAAAAAATGAAAAGTTTAGAACACCAAATATTTGTATTTATTATTTTATAGAAAATGATTTCATCTGTAGTGTGCCCTGTGTGTAGGAATGAGCCTGTGATTTCCCCTTTCTAAAACGGACCCAATTAAAATCAGTTTGGTTTCTTTAAAATAGGACTTAAGAAAAACTAAAGATTATAGGACACATTTATTTTCTTTGGCACATTCATCTTCTGTACTTGGTTTCATGAAGATATATTTTTTTTTATTGCATTGGCACACAAGAAATGCTTAGTGCAGTTTTATGTTTTTAGTAGAGGTTTTTTCTTATTTAATATTCTGAAACTAGACTAAGCCTAAAAGAGATACGCTTCTCATACATTTAAAAGAAATAAAGCATCACAAAACTTGACAGTTTTAGATGTTGGAAAACCATGTGTATTGACTATCACAATGTAACTCAACAATAACATAGTTATGCTCTGTGAGGCCCTAATGCACGAAGGAACAAAGGGAAGCCCAAAAAATCAGCTGAATAGAAATCTTTCACTGTTAACAAATAAAGAGGTAAAGGGACTGTGTCTTAACCATTGTGATTCTGAATAGGTTTATTAAATGGAATAATCATTGAAGTAATAAAATAAGTTTTCTTTAGATACACTGGTAGGAATCAGCTGTGTCTTACCATACGTTTTCAAATAATTGTTATATTTATAACAACATTCTACTATTCACCGAAATTTTTTAATATACTGGTACCCGGTAATCAAAAATCTAAAATGAATGAGTCAGAGTATCAATTCACTTAACTTAAAGTCAAATACTTTCTTAAAAGCAGTGGAGATGTTAAATCTGTTGGTGTCAATGCAATAAATGTTGGAGACCAAATTAAATGTTTTTGTCTACAGTGATTCGTTAGAGCTCTAAGCCAGTATTTAACATTATGAGGTTTAGCTAAAGAAATCAAATTCACATTTGGATTATATTTCTGAAAGGTGATCTTTCAGTTACACAATGTGCATTGTATCTCTATACAGTATTTTCCTCTAAGAAATGAGTTTGACATCACTGATCCCATTCAATATTCTGGGGCTAAACCTAAAGCCATATTCACTAAAGTTAAATTTTAATGCATGATATTTAAGGAAGAAGAGGAGTTTAAGTTTAACTAAATGAACTTGAGCTTTTGATTTTATAATGAGTGATGACTTCTAACTTCTAGAAAATAGCAGACTAACAAGGAGCAAGATAACTTGAGAAGCTCCAAGTCAAAAGATAATTCGATAATTATCTTAATGCAAGAAATAAGGCTTAATTCTTAAATGTAATTGAAATGGTTTAGTAAACATCTTGACAGAAAATTTTGTAAAAAGCACTTAAAAGCAGTTTAAAATTAACTTACATTTCTTTAAAAAAAAGATATTAAAAATATAAATGATTAAAAATAGTTGTCTTTCTCAAAATTACAATTTCTTTCCTAATCTTGTTTATGGGCTTTGAGAATTTTGATTCAGTTTTGTAAATGAGAAACCCTTTTTTATTGCTACTTACCAAAACTAACTTTAAAAAATCAGTGGGAAACTTCACAATTATTTCCTGATTCATTTTCAGGCTACCACAAAAGAGGGATTTTTTTTTTTTACAAGGTTTTCACACATATAAACATAGAGATTGAGAAATAGTTGTATTTATGCAACAAATAAGGCTGCTCACATCAAATTCACAGATACAACTCAATAGTAATGAAGGGTAATTTAAAAATTGGCTCTCTTGAAAAAAAATGCTCGGACAAATAAAAAAAAGTCAATATATGTTTTTTAGAAACTTATGCTGACTAATAGTACTGTCTGCCAAAGTATTTAAAAATTAATATGAGCAAGTGCTGGTAATGGGCCAAAAGAATTAGCTTTAGGACAATGATGCTCACACTTTTAACTAAATACCCTCTTTTAAACAAATTAAACCTCCTGATGCCATAATAATAGAGGATAAAAAGTAATTAAAAAGACATTGAATTTTCTAGAAGTTCATTTATCTGATTTTACTAATCTTTAAATATACATAATAATACCATAAAATACAAAATGCCTAGAGAATAATTGACAAAATTGAGCTACTCATCTACATAGACTGTTCATTTATATTGCCAAGTTTACTTTATCTTATAAATGATGGAAGCAAAAAATAAACTGGAAGCATGAATTAGATGAAATTGACAAAAGTTTTATTCACCTAATTAACTATAAAAGACTGTTTTAAATGCTTTGATAAAATATGAATGAAAATAGGATGATCGGTTAGTCTAGTATTATCGGAGGATTCTATTTTTAAAGGGATTAAGTGCTTGAGGACTATTTTTGGAAAATTCATATCTTCAGTCCATGGTCAGAGATTCAATGATTAGAACACATAATAATAGGACGAATTTTTAAACTTAGTTTTTAAAATCCTTCATTAGAATAAATACAAGTTTTAGCATTCAAAGTAACCACCACTTGAAGTTAAGAAAAAGCCATTGACTCATAGTCTCATAGTTGAAAATTACACTAGGTAAACCAGCAAATCCAGCTTATTTTTATTTATATCCAAAGTAAAAGACACAGGCATTTATTTATAATTCTTTGTTTATGATAATTCTAAATATTCTAATATTTCCCCCAGATAATTGAAATTAATACAACATGCTCTCATTATTTGTATAAATATCAAAAGTAAAGCATCTTCTTCCAAGTGTTGTAAATATTCTTACTAAATGACTATTATGCCATGTTAAAATAACGTCATGTTTATTTAGAGAATAATGAATAATTCAGTGAAATAAATGAAATGCAATTATTTTATATATTGTTTTTGTTTTATTGAAATTACTGTTCACAAGTAAAAGGATTGCTACACTGCTTCCTTCTAAGAAAAAAAAGTTTTGAAGAATGAATACAATTTTTAGAAGTTAGTTTTTGAAGCAGGTGAACATGACAAGAGAAACCACTAATTTCATACAATTCAGTGAAGCAGCTAAACTACTTATTTGACTAATTTAAGTGCTCAATAGTTACTAAACCTAAATAGACTACCAGACCTCACTTTAAATTTAATCTTGATAATTGAAAAAAAGCAATAATAATTATTAAAAAGTTTTATAATACTAAAGCATAGAATTTTAATTAAAACAAAAAGTAGTATTTGAAATGCCTCATTGAACTGAATACATTTTTAAAAGTATTTCTAAAGTGAGCAAACAATGAGCTCACTAGTTATTCAATACAACTGAGAATATTAGTGGTATTTTGATAGAACTTTTCAGATATTGTTAATTGTGTTTATGAAATACTTTTTTTTTCCCAGTAAAATAAAAAATTCCGTAAAATAACAAATCTTTTTATTTAATGATACATTTTTTTCACAAGTCAGACTTAAAGAAGAGGTTTAAGACTAGTTTTGTTGTCAATATTTATATGAGTAGGCCTCCAATCTAATTTTAAGTGGATATATAAATACAGTATCTATTCTTCTAAAAGTTGTCAAATGATATCAATATCTTTCATAGTTGAAGAATAATAAAATGAAGGTGCTTATTTAAGGGACACTATTTAAATATCCTAATTTTTTTTATAGTAAGATGCACTCTTTTTCTATACTTTTCTATACCTTTTCCAAGTATCACAGACATACATGCTCTTGTACTGAGTTGGCCCACCGTGATCTGTGGTTTAAAACAATTTATACATGTATATTTTAATATAAAAGCATTAACAATTGAATGCAAATTATTTGTAAACCTCTGTAGGAAAAGCTGTATAAAAACAAGATAACCAGTAAAGGCATAAGTTGATAAAAAAAAAATATTATACATTGAAATACTTCAGGAAGCAATATTATGTATATTATATCTACAATTATTCAGTTGATGAAGAAAATGTACAAGGCCAGCTAGACACGAACTAAATGCCAATTGAGTATTTAAAAAATTGAAGAAAAAAGTTTACCCACTAATGGAGAAAACCTAATAAACATGGGGGGGGGGGGGGGGGTGGTAGGAAGTTTTCTACCTACAGGCTCAAGTATTTGATGTGCTGCTATAGATGTGTGTAGACTATCATTTGATGTGCCCTTGTGAGGAACAACAGGCAGAAGGTCAAGGCCAACATAGTCATACAAAGAATAAAACAACTTAATTTGCATAGAAAGCAGGAACATAACCACACATTAATTACCATGCATTGTAAAGTTTTACATAATTTATGTAAACATTAAAAAGTTAATTTTCTTGGGAAAAGTATCAATAAATCAAATTAATCACCAAAAATTGACATCATTGGTTTCTTCATTACCTGCACAATTAAAATTACACATACTATTTGTTTGGAATTTAATTTTACTTCCCCTTCTAGTGAAGATCTTTAACTTTAATAAAAGTCCACATTATAAGAGAACCTCTAAAATTTAAAATATGATTGGTAAATAACTTGTTTTATTTTGCTACACAATTCTTTTTCCCCACTTAAACAATTATAACAATTTGCAAATTCTGTTAAAGCCTTTCATAAATATCGCATGGTATTTATTGATCACAAAAAAAAAAAAAACATTGATTTTATTTAAGTTAAATATCTAAGTAGATAAAACTATCAAGCATGAATTTGAAACATCCAACTTTAAAATGCATGGTTTTAAGGTGAACAATATTTTATTATATTTCCACCACAGTGTTGTAGTACTTGTAGTAATAAACAGTATAATAATTAATTTCTATTTATTACTGTTATGGTCTTATTAAATGATAAGGTTATTATTTTTGTCTGTTTTAGAGAATTTTGACAAAGCTTTTTATTCCATTGATATTCATGTTACATTTCAATAACAATTTACCAAACAGGATTGGAAGTATGAGTGTAAGGAGTGAGCCTCCAGTTGATATAAAATATCTTTAAGACTTGCAAGACAAAATTAATAAGTATTATGGTCCTACCATTGAATGTTAAGTATTTAAGTTAAAGGGTCTATTGAGTTTATGCAAATACCATTCAAAGTATCATCAAGCAGATGTTGAGTCTTTTCACCTATCACTCAAAGGCCAGAAAGACATTGGTGCACAATCTCAATGAAAACTGAATTCATTTATTTTAAAAAAAAAATAAAAAAAATAAATAATAATTACACCTTGACTTTACGTGGTTCAGTAACATTAAATATAAAATTATTATGTTAAACATTTGACAATGAAATATTAAACAATAATTAAAAAATGGCTTATAAGAAGAGGAATGGTTGAAGTCAGACATAGACTGTCAAATTATTAATGTGTTAGCTTTGTGTTGTGATCAGAAAATACATTAAGTTTGTTCTGTTTAGAATGTGTTGGTTGAAGGCTGTGATCAATTTTATGTACAATATATCATAGGTTTTCATCACAGATCAGCCCACCTTATGGGAAAATTCAAGAGTAAACATGACAAGCAATGCATTCATATCTAATGTCTCAAGCACACATCTATAAAAGTATCAAGCAGAAATGAACTTAATAAATTATAATAAATGATTTCTATTTATGCAATGCATTCAATATGATCCAGAGTATTATAAAAAATCATTTCAGTCTGTCTATTCAGTAGTGTGGTATGATTTATCATAGAGAGGGGAAAAAGTGACCTAAAGTAAGCTCAAAAGAAAAAAAAATAAGCAACAAAATTTGAATGAAAACAGAGTTAAAAATTTGTTACGGGTATTAAAATATTATTGACAGAAAATGCATGTTCAAATAGAAGGTAATAATGACTTTGATCAATGATGATTTTTATAAGTTGCTGACACCTTCAGTTTTATTTTTAGCCAAACATCTTTAGAAGAATCTTTTTTTTTTTTCAAATATGTATTAAAAAAAGAAACTTTACAGGTTTAATATAATGGCCAACAACATTTTGTGGAACATCTCTAGTAGATACATTTATTTTGAATAAGCACTGTAAAAACCCAGCTGGATGGAGTTATATTTAATTACTTTTGCATGAATAAGTAAAAAAAAATTTTATTACTGCGGTATTACTAGATGTACAGCTAATCACATTTGCTTTTTGCCTTAAATGAAAATTGTTCTAGTCTCAACATTCTTCACCCATTTTTTTCAATTTCTTATTTTATTTTAATTTTGAAGTTACGAATACCGGTATTATTTAGTATGTATTGTGATGAGCCTATAACTCTTAGTAGTATTAAGAGCAGTAAATGTACAAAATTAATTAAGTTTATAAAATGTCGAAGATTCATTTGCAGCCAATGCAAAATTTGCTGAAGCCTAAGGTTCATCAAATTTTTACTAACAGACAAGTAGCTTGTTTATTTTGCAAAGATGGTCTTATGATTATTCCACAGTCATAAAATATATTGCAAATGTACTTAATAATTTGGACTTTAAACAATAAAAGACATAGGCCTACTTATTCTGATAAGAGTTATGCATTAATTTTCTTTTAAATAAATATTAATAAAAAAGTATTTCTTTATGCGTGCTGAAATTAGAAAAAAAAACACAAAAAAGCTGACTAAGAAAAAGTCTACTGCAAACATGACTATGAAATTAAGTACTGCTCGTACAGCTGATAATTATTCATGGTTGATTTAGATCCCAAAAAGAATTTTGAAACCACAGGCTCCTAACATAAAGCACTAAAAAAATGTTTGACAAAATTTAGTGATCAGTGGAAGACGAATGAAATGTGTTTAAATTACAAAATGATCACAAGACTTCAAGCAGTAAGTGAGTAACTTTTTGAACCACCTTAAAAAAAGAGCTAAAATCTCCCTGAAAAAAGGCTTTTCACTAAGCATGTGAACACCTGATTTTACTTAGTATATAAAGCCATAAAAAGATATACATGGGCCTACAAATGTTTTAAAAAATAACATTACATGTTTGACAAATATCAAACTTCTTACTCCCTTTGATGAATATCTAGAAATAAAATGACTTCCACAATAGTTTTAAAAATGATTCCTCAAATATAATTATATTATATGGTATTTGAAATGAGAACAAATTAAAATGCAAAAAAAGTTGAAAAAAGCATAAAAAAATAAAAATGTTAGAACTTTCAGCACCTATCTTCCACTTAAAAGTAACAAGTATGTTTTTTTTGTTTAAACAAAATTGTTATATTATGATCATACAAAACATTGGGTAAAAAAAAAATGAAGGAGAGAGAGAGAGAAGAGGGTTTAATATTTTGATAAAAATTATGCTTAGCTATTGATAAGAAATAATAAATTTAAATTAAACAACTATTTGCCAAGTTTTTAAGTTTAAGACATGTAAAGTAAACATTTAATGTCTTAAGAAGAGTTACTTTAGCTTTATTAAGACAATTAATAAATTTATACTAAGCCTAGTAAGATACACATTTTTCTTAATTTTACTTAACTCCTTGTAATTTTATTGTTGCTGTAATTAAAGGGACTATGATTAGAGCTTTTGATTTCACGTCAAAGTAATATTTTATGAAATTTAATTTTTATACAAACAATAGGATAAAATAATTTTTTTACAGACATCTGAGATTGGATATTGGTTTAGCCTAAACCTTTAACATAATGGAAGATAAAATTTGAATTCACATGTTAGCTTATCGTTGTCAACAAAAAATAAACCAAAATGAAAAATTCTATTGTACAAGAAAGTAGTTACATTGTATAAAGTTTGAACACAATTGTGGAAGTAATAAATAGTATTTACATAAGTACACTAGCAGTAAAGAAGCACTTCACGCCCACTGTATAAACTATCCAAACTTGATGATTAGAACTGTAGCCATTTGTAAAATCTCATGAGGGTGATAACACACAAATAACATTTAAACAATAATACGTCATTAGAAACACATTAAATTTTACTATTCAAAATGTGGTCCCATTGAAAAATGTGCAAAATATTGAGTTGAACAATCCCCAGAAAATGTTTATTCATTGTGACCATTTAGAGGGCAATTAAAGAAGCATTGTTAAGTTAGTAACTGTGCAGTAGAATAATTGAAAAAGAATTCTTGATACTAATAAACTACAAAGCTTATTGCATTGATTGTTATTTCAAACAAATTATATTTAACTTTTTGATGTGCATGTTAAGAGAACATTTTTCATTATTTAAAGTTTGAGGTACTGAAGGGTGGGCACATCAACGTTGAGACTTACATTGACTTATTCCTTTGTTCTTTTTCACTTTTGTTTGCTTATTTCATCTTTCTGTCATGTCAGCTTATTGCTGAGAATTCCAATCTCAGTAATCACACTACTATATATCTTTATATTTTGTATCTATGACTTTCTGTGAATGTCACTTATGTTCAATTTGAAAAATGAATATTTCAACTCAGACAACTGTTTCTCCTTTATACATTACACCATCATCTGAATAAGCTCTGAAGGAACGGTTCCTTTGAAACACATAGTCCGATGCAGATTTTTTTAAGGAAACACTCGTCGTTGATTCACCCTGAGACCACCTTGCTGTGGAGTTGGATTTATGTTTGTGACTGAATGGATTGACACCTGTCACATGCCCATTCATGTATGCTACCATGTTTGATCCTGCAGATGATTTTCTGGAACTTGACTTCTCAGAGTCACCGGATTCATAATCTGAACCATCACCTCCTCGACTCCGTGGAAGAGCAGCACGAGACTGAACATGGCGGTAAAAGAGTGTGAAGTTATTGGAAATGACGGGAATGGTGAGTGCTACCAATAAAACACCACATACTGAGCAGGCTGTGCCTACCACATAACCTATTGGAGAGGTCGGATAGACATCACCGTAGCCAACAGTAGTCATTGTAATGATGCTCCACCAGAAGCCCATTGGTATGGTGGGGAACATGTCCCCCCCCTCGGTTGTGTTCTTGCGTTCCGCATAGTAGATCATGGTGGAGAAGATTAGCATCCCAATCAGTAGGAAGATAAAAAGCATGAGCAGTTCTTGTATACTGGCTTTGATTGCATACACCAGCACCTGAGAATATTATGAAAAATACTTTTGAAACAATTAATGTTTACTGAAGTATTTAGGACCTTAATACATGGATTTCATTTTGTATGTTGCTAAAGTGTGAAATGTTATCTAAACCAAACTCTTGAAAAGAAATTCATGATTGGCTTAATTAATTTGTTTGGTTCCAAAATACAATATCAAAAAAGAATGTAGTGTTTTGAATGTCAGGCTAACCTTTAATGCCTGATAATGTTTGACCAGATGAAATATCCTGAACATCCTGATAATACGCAAAATGAACATGATTTCAATGACAAAGCGTTCATTTAGGTAGCATGCCTGCATACTATCAGATTCTGTGAAGATTACCTGAAAGAGGATTAAAATATTTTATCAAATCTTGCATAAATAGAATTATAAATAAACATGTATTTTTATTTTAAAAATGTTTGCTTCTAGGCCAAAATATAAATGTATCCTTTTTCAAATCTTTTTCCATAAATGACATTTTCTGCTTCAAACAAATAAAATCACCATGTAAGAATATCATTTATTCAAAATATGAAATCAAAGTGCTTAATTTACCTGGACATAGAGAGGCACTAAGGCAAGCAAATCTATTATATTCATCAGTGACTTAACAAATTTCCATTTGTTTGGTGCAAAGATGAACCTTTTAAAAAAAATGAAAAAAAAAATCCATTTCTTAAGTAAACATTGTAGAATCAGATCAGTTCTGGTAATTTGGCTTGGAAATCAAGAATGAATTCTAGGCAAAGTTTCGTAAGTTAATAAGACTATTCATCCAAAAATTAAATTGTTTTTTTTCTGTACACTTTAATTAATATTGGTAACTAAGCTACTTTTGACCAATAATATACATTTAACAACATTCATGGATGAACTACTATAATATAATTTAAAACATTGCTCTTTTAACCCATTGTCCAAGGGCTACATGTGGGTTTCAGGTTTATAAACAGCATGTGTGAAAGATAAGAATTATATATTTTTTATTGTAAATTTTATTATTTAAGGCATACAAAATTACCTTTTAAGTTAACGGTTGAGGCTTCAAAAAAATTTTTTTTTAAGCCATCTAAAAAAACTATCTCATAGCTTATCACACATTAACTCATGTGCTTTAGCTTTTTTTCTAAAAATAAACAAATTTTGTAAATATACCAAATTTTCAAAAAAACTTCATTAGTAAATTGTTAAGTATTTAGAAATGTATAGTTACCTGAAGATAAGCTCTAAGGTGAAGAACACGGTGCATATGATATCAAGAGTATTTAAGGCTTCATGAGATTTCATCACCTAATAAATAAATTGAATAATAAGGTTGATACTCTAGCACTAGTAAAACTGGCTTAGCACTATGCTTTATGCTGATGATTGAAAAAAAAAAGAAATAATAATCTCATGACACCAACTAAGTTTCTGTTAAATTTCTGACTGCAATGAATATGTTACACTAAGTATGAAAACATTTACAGGTAGGCCCTACTAGTCATTTGTCAATTGTAAATATTTACTTTAAGTAACCAATGGTGAGGTATACAAATGAAATGATAAAAAACCAGATAATTGGCAGGGTTTTTCACAAGGAAAAAACATTTTCCAATCTTCTTTAAGATTAAATGAATTTTAAAAAAAAATTTAAAAAAATAAAAAAAAAAGATATATATATATAGGCCCTATATATTTTGAGGTAGTATGTTTGTTTGATACTTTTCTGTGTAGGAATAATGTATTTGACTATTCGTTCCTAGCTTATGTAGAAGTCTCTCTCTGACTTAAATGGCTTAGGTCTCAGGGTTAAAACTACTATTCCATTCAGCTATCTGTCACCAGGGACTGGAGATGAACCCAGACAAAGTCCAACCTGCTATACTGGTGTTCTGATTCTGACAGACTATGTTGCTGCAACCAAGTACTGGCATATGTGCAACGGTTTGGGAAACAATGCGGCTATCCTAGCGGCTCATAGCGGGTGCCAGGGCAACCTTGAAACTCTCGATTGATGTTGAGTCCACGGCGACATCGTCCAGTTGGTTCCAAGCAATTATTGTTCGTGGGAAGAATGATTGTTTATATTGAACTGTGTTACACCAAGGCACAAGGAAGCATTTACCATTGTTCCGGAAGCAGACATGTTACCACTTAACCTCAGAGATGTCTGATTATTCGCCTAACTTGTTTTATCTAATAAAGTGAAGGCTACTATAAATTTCCAAATTTTTAAATTGTTTGCTAGATCTTGTTTGATCACTTCACCTCTACTCATCTATCACAATTATATATAGATGTTACGATGTTTAGGAAGGTAACTAACCCTGCCAAGCTGTCCAGGATTCTCTCCCTCACAGGGTGTTGTGATGTTGCTCCTGAGTTCAGGAAGCGTTTCCAGACAAAAGCCCGCTATAGACGTCACGACAAACATGAATGATGTCACACCATAAACCTGAAAAAAAATGTAAATTAAGTGCAAGTGATAGGTTAAGACTGGAAACAGCAGCTGAAGCCAAAATACAAAACAAGAAATTTTAGAGTAGCGAAACTTTTTATTGTGCAGAGGGCCATATGGATTTTTTTTTTCCAGTTGGCTTCATAAATGATAATTCCTAGAAATGTAAGAGTTCAAAGTCAGGTCCATAAATTAGCGAATTTTTAATAAAATTATAATATTTGTAAGAGTAGATTATAGCTAACAGATAACATCTGATAAATAAATACTAGATAATATGGCAGGTAGTGATAGCCTGTTGGTATTTTAAGCTATGTGCTTAAAAATTACTAACGATGATTATGTAGATGCAAACAGTTTTTAACTAGATTCCCATATTCCAGAATCAAAGAATGTGTTTAAATGCGAGGTGCAGAATCCAAACTTGAATCAGGAAGCTGAAAATTGTTGGCCGGCTTCGATTTATTGATATCATACAGGAGAAAGTTTAATCACAGATCTAAGCTGAGCCAAATAAAGCACCAAGATAATGAATTTAATAGACTTTTAAAGACATGCCTATGTCTATTCGAATACTTTATCATATTCAATATGATTTGATACGATAATGTAAAGAAGAGGCATAACTGCTTTCTGATGAGTGGGGACAAATGTTGATGCAAATTTCTTGCTGAAAGTATTTTAAATTATAGTGAGCCTCTTTGAGTGCGCCAGTGATGACCTATATTTTAAAAAAAACAACTTATAGTTAAAATACCTATAGCTAGAATACCTAAAAAATACATGTTGTTAAAATATCTATAGTTGAAAAGCCATGGTTCAAAAGCCATAGTTAAAATACCTATCTTCTGGGTTATAGAATTTATATATTTAAAAAAGATAAGTCTTGCCCTTAAATCCTGTCAGATGACCAGCGATCACAGGTAACCCGCAGGTATGTATCCGATGAAAAAATTGATTCCACCATAATGTATTCACAATGTCGTGCTGATTACGTCATTCCAATCAATAAATAACAATATTTTTTTTATATGTGCTGCATGCCCTATTTTTTGTGGGTTTAATTTCATGTTAAGTTTCACTCTTTTAGCACTTAGATGGCGTAACTATCTCATCATGTGCCCTTCAGCAAGTTTCCTTTAATTTTAACCTCAACAGTATACTTTATACTTCAAATATTCAAAACTTAACCTGGTATCACGGCAAATCATTTTGATTAATGCCAATTAATAGTGTAAAAATCTACAAGGTCTAGAGTTCAGGATTTCAATTCGTTCTTCTTCTTCTAATAAAAAATAAAATAATTTCAGGTTTCAAAGTTGATCAACGTCCATTTGCTCTGAGTGGTCACTGTCTACATACTGAGATAGCTATTCTAAACAATGTTATTAGGATGTAGAGCCACCCCAATAAACCACACCCAAAGATATCTGAAACCCTTTTATCAATCACTCGCAACTAATTTTTCACCACCTGACCTACAACATTTGAGATAACTGGCCAGACCTGACTCTGAGGCTATTGACCTACATAAGTGGAGTGCTCGTCCGATGATCCCACTAAATGCTAATCGATGTATGCACGATAAGGATGGTCACGTTTAGATGTTTATTGCTTCATTTTAAAATACGTGTTCGTAGCTCTCTCTCTCTCTGTCTGTCTCTCTCTCTATTTCTCTGTCTGTCTCTCTCCATCTCTCTCTCTCTCTCTGTCGGTCTGTCTGTCTCTCTCTCCGTCTGTCTCTCTCTCTCTCTCTCTCTGTATGTCTATCTGTCTCTCTCTCTGTTTGTCTGTCTCTCTCTCCGTCTCTCTGTCTGCTTCTCTCTCACTCACTCCCCCCCCCCTTTCTCTGTCTGGCTATGATTTGCTTCTTGCTTCGTAGCCCCATCCTAAAGTCAGTGTTGGTTTTGTCGACGGAATCCACAACTAAAGCTTGGATTTTTATACAATATCTGCCCAGAACGTCGTCAAGGTTCGAACCAGCCACGTGATGACAATCTAATGAACCAGCCGCGTGATGACAATCTAATGAACCAGCCACGTGATGACAATCTAATGAACCAGCCACGTGATGACAATCTAATGAACCAGCCACGTGATGACAATCTAATGAACCAGCCACGTGATGACAATCTAATGAACCAGCCACGTGATGACAATCTAATGAACCAGCCACGTGATGACAATCTAATGAACCAGCCACGTGATGACAATCTAATTAACCAGTCACGTGATGACAATCTAATGAACCAGTCACGTGATAACAATCTAATAAACCAGCAACGTGATGACAATCTAATGAACCAGTCACGTGATGACAATCTAATGAACCAGCCACGTGATGACAATCTAATGAACAAGCCACGTGATGACAATCTAATGAACCAGCCCCGTGATGACAATCTAATGAACCAGCCACGTGATGACAATCTAATGAACCAGCCACGTGATGACAATCTAATGAACCAGCCACGTGATGACAATCTAATGAACCAGCCACGTGATGACAATCTAATGAACCAGCCACGTGATGACAATCTAATGAACCAGCCACGTGATGACAATCTAATGAACCAGTCACGTGATGACAATCTAATGAACCAGCCACGTGATGACAATCTAATGAACCAGTCACGTGATGACAATCTAATGAACCAGCCACGTGATGACAATCTAATGAACCAGCCACGTGATGACAATCTAATGAACCAGTCACGTGATGACAATCTAATGAACCAGCCACGTGATGACAATCTAATGAACCAGCCACGTGATGACAATCTAATGAACCAGCCCCGTGATGACAATCTAATGAACCAGCCACGTGATGACAATCTAATGAACAAGTCACGTGATGACAATCTAATGCGAAGTGAATAACAAAAACTTAGGTTTGACATGAACCGTGAATACATTATGGACGTAGCACTGGACGTAGCACTGGACGTAGCACTGGACGTAGCAGACTTTGTTTTTAAGTTTAAGTGGATTGGGTTGGGGAAAAGGGAAGGGGGGAAATGACAACATTCTTAATCATACACTAATTAAAGAACCCATAAAATACGATTTTTTTGTATAAATCCTTCATAAATTGTAATATCGAGCAATAGGGGTGGGGCTGAAAATTTTATAAAACATGAATACAAGTAACGCACTTTATAAAAATCCCAATTAGTGCTCACAACCCCCCTCCCCCCCCCCCCATTGCTAGCAACCTAGCAACGTCACATATTTTTTTTTCACGCCCCTGAACGATATTAAAATTCTAATGACCCAGCCGCTTTTACAACACATATTTATTTCACCCAATATTTCAGAAAAACAAAAGAACATATTACGCACCAAACGCATTTGCGATATNATATATATATATATATATATATATATATATATATATATATATATATATATATATATATATATATATATATATATTTAAAATAATGTCTTTTAGCGCAGTTATTGGGAATTTTATTTCGTGAAGTCAGCGTCATCATAATATCGTCCCCTCCAAAGCAGGAAAAAACAGATACTTGGGGGTTGTGTGGTGGGGCTGAACATTCGAAAAAAATGTGTTAGCATCGGTAACGAGTCTATGTTCCGAGTTTCAGCTCGATTTGTTGAGGAGAAGTCGATCATTTGGCCATCCGAATATTTTGCAGCTAGTCTGGCAGCCACCCTGCCAGCCAGGCAGCCACGAATAAAATCGAAGTTTATTTAAAGGCCTTATTAATTAAACAACCCTTTAAAAATATTTTTCGTATAAGTCCTTTTTTGAATATAGTATAGAGGGGCTGAGGTTGGAGCTAAAATTTTAAAATACATGTATACAAGTAAAGCAACTTATAAGAATCCCAATTAGTGCTCCCCCACCCAAGGCAAAAAAAAAAAAACCCCCCCCCCCCCCGGAGATAAAATAATAAAATTCCCACCCGGTTTTACACAACAGATTATTCACAAACTATTACAGAAAAAGAAAAGAAAATAGTATGCACTTGCGATTCTCAATGTTCTATCTAAGCCGCCCAGCTATCTCACAGACGCCGCGCAGCTATCTCACAGACGCCGCGCAGCAGTTTGTGTATCCACGCAGCAAATTTGTATTTTTAAAAAATCGACAGATAAGTTGCATTCTGGGGCCGAATTTTATATTTTTAATAGCATACACATCCATGTTTTTCATTTGATTCTCATCTATATTTTTGTCTGCTACTTTTGGCGCAGAATTATTGATTTACATATTTAACGATACATACAGAATCAAGCTAGCCTCGTTCTGAACCCCCGCCACCATTTATGTAAATTTCGTGGCGCATACTGGGCAGTAAATGTGAATAAAGTAAATGAATCGCATAATATCTTTTTATTATAAATGTAGTAGCTAATTTTTTTTTAATAATGTTTCAATCTTTACGTCTAAACGTCAGTTAAGCGAACTGTCAGCGTCATCGCTTGCTAAGAAAAAGTGTAGATCACATTTAAAAACGAAATGGCTCAATGAATTTATGCATGCAGCACTACCTTATTCGTCGTCAGAGTGGACTGTCACGCTGGGTGATATTTTTAAATATCTTGAAATTAATGATGATGTTGTCTGTGAAATGTGCTTCAAAGCTTATGCAGGTGGTGATTTCTCCAAAGGGAAAAGGTGGGAGGTTTGGAAGCTGGATTATCCTAAACAACATATCAAGCAAAAAAAATACACCCAGATGCTGCACAGAGACTTAAATTTATACAGTCAGGAGGTGTACAGCGAATGCTTACAGAGAGTGTCGATGATCGAGACATGAGACAAGAAGCAGCACATCGTAACAATGCTGGAGAAGACCAGGTTAAAATTTTGATTTACAACGTCCTCTTGGCTATCAACATGAAAACATCTAAACAAGCTTAAATTGAACGATGAAAAGGCCGAGCTGATCCCCAGTGCTACCGCTCAAAAGCTAAAATATATAAATAACACACAAACCCTTATTCTCTCAGGTATACAGATCGAGTTAGCTCAAACAGTGCGAAACCTGGGTGTCTACTTAGACAGAACACTTTTTAAAATCACATTCACATGCTATGCAAGGCAATTTTTCTAGAGCTGCGCAGAATTAGTCATATCAGACCTTTTTTAACGTTAGATGCATCAAATAGGCTGATGTCTACATTCGTGCTATCACGCATAGACTACTGCAATGCTATTATGGTGGGTCTTCCAGCCACGCTCCTGGATTAAATTACTAAAGCACAGAATAATGCGGCTCGCATTGTTCTTCCAAAACGCAATTTCAACCATGCTAAAACACTTCTGAGAGAGTTACATTGGCTGCGATCCACGCTCGCATAAAGTACAAAATTGCAACTCTGTGCTACATCTGCTTGCACATGGGCTGGGGCCGTTCTATCTCAAAGCGCTACTGATGCCTTATGTACCCACTAGACAACTCCGCTCATTTGATAGTAGCAAACTCTCGATACCACGTGTTCGCTTTGAGACTTACGATGGGCGCACTTTCGCATTTACTGGCCCAAAATTTGGAACACCCTTCCTGTCGCTCTCAGACACAACCAGACACTGGAGTCTTCAAAACTGATTTGAAGACTTATTTATTTCGCAAACACCTGCTGAGGTGATGTTGTCTATCTAGCTATTATCTTGTAGATGTATATTGGCTTGTGTTGTTTATGGTTGAAAGGTATGAAAGACTTAGAATGGGTATTCTCGTATGCAGTTTTTGAAATGTTGCATTTTGTACTTCATGTGGTATGTACCGCGCTTCGAGCCTTTGGGGATGAAGCGTGATTTTCAAATAATCTTTATTATTATTATGTTTATCTATGAATGCGGTTCAATACATACACATACATTTGGCTAAGTCCCTGATAGCTGGCGCAGTAAGAATGACGCTTTTGAGTTTGTTAATTCTATCTATTCTGCAGCGAAGGATGCTATAATTAGCGAACTTTGCAATGCAAAGTTTCACAAATTAATAGTAGATGAGAGCACTGATGGCAGACATTGAAACATTCCTTAGGACAGTGTACACTCTTCAGTAGGTCGACAGTACAGACAGCCCAGTTTACCGAGATAGCTAAGGTGTTGGAATGTTATTCCATAACCTTTAGACCCAGCCTGCGCAACACAAGGCCGGTGGGCCGCATGCAGCACACAATTTGCGGCCCGCAAAGTAACGAAATATTTTTGATTCTTATTATTTTCTGAATAGCTTTCCTTCCTATCCTATTTTCTTTTGTCCCGCACGAGTCCTGTACTATTTTCGTTATAATCACACACGTTTTTTTTTTTATAAAGTATTACGGCCCACCTTACATTTTGAGTTGTGCAGGTCAGCTGTAGACCATTGAATGAAATCAGATGGCTTTCGCGTCACTTTGCTTTACGAGCAGTGCTGAGAAACATACAAGTGTTGAATCAATACTGTGAGGAGCAGTGGGCCTGTATAAGGATCCAGTTCATAAGTAGTGTTTGAAAAAAACAACTAAGGGATCCGCCGTTTCGAACTGCACTCATTTTGAAGTTGTTGGTGAAAATGTGCACTGATCCGAAGAGGTTGCTGAATTGTTTTCAAATAACGAGGGTATAAACTCGAGTTCCATCCTAAAATTCGTTGAATGTTTATGTTTGCGCCCGGACTCTCGTTTCCCTGAAAGTGAGTTGATGCAATTGCAAATCTTTGAGATATCAGCGTTAATCGACACCTCAGATTTTAATTTTGGCCAGGAAGAACTTGCAGCACTGGTTTCTCAATATACAGCATCCCTAGAAACTATGATGAAATTCTGCCGAAATTTGAGGATCAGTATTGTAACTTAAGATTTTTGATTGCAGATAAAATGAAATGTGTGTTGACTTTCGACGTCACATTCAGAAATGGCGTCGGCGGGTCGTCGAGCGCGAGCTCTTAATACACCGCCCTCCACCCCCCCCCCGGCAGGCCTCAACACGGACCAGGCGCCGGGTTTCCCGGCACGCCGGGAACCTCGCCCCCCCCCTGCCAGGGAGACGTCCGCTCGACCAAAAACGCTGCATTTAAAGCGTTCTCAGTCCACTTTTCCTTGGAACTGGGCTGGTTTGCTTCCACTCCGGAGGGAAGTTGTTGCGTTACCACCCCCCACCGCCCAGGGAGTCTTTCTTTCGGGACGAAAGCTGGGACGAAACGGTCACATAGGAGCGACTTTCTCACGGCCGCGTAACTAAAATCATCAGCCTGGGTTTTAACCGCCACCCAAACCTCATATCCATTAACGGCAACAAGTAAACATGTTACGACGTTACTACTCCCGTTGCTTTGGGAGTCATGCGGTTGGCCGGGCTTTTATTTTTAGCTTCGGGAGAACAGTACCTCCTTACTAGACCCCCTCGCCAAGAGGATTCAAAACATCACGTGGACGTCCCCCAAGTTTCCTCGGAGACGCTCCGCTTACTCAGACTTTCGACGAGATGGTTCAATTTTTAATACATGAGGAGCACTTCGGCGACATTGCCATTCTGTTCGAGATTTGTGCTACACCTCTTGAATCAAACGCCGATTGTGAACGTGGATTAAGCCAAATGAATGATAAAAAAATAAAAATCTAGAAATAGGCTGGAAGAGTCACATTTAGACATACTTATGAGGATTAAATAGTATCAGAATGATGGACATCAGATCAACCTTGCGATTTTTTTAAAAGATGGATATCGTTGAAAGACAGACACCAAGAGTACCTTCAGAAATGTTAATCAAATGGCTAGCGACCTTTGGTAGAAGGTGCGTTGGAATTTAGTTGCATGACCCAACGACAGGATAAGTAATATCAATAAATATAGCTTTTATTGAACTATTGTGACATTTCTGAATATAATTATTTAATTTCTAGAACATATTACCCGATGTTATCGGGTTATTAATGGTAGGTCCTTTGCGATCATTTCTACCTGCTCTTGCAAAAACTCATCACAATTCCGAACTTTAAATAAAAGTATCTACGTAATAATATTTACGTTTCTAGCATTATTAAGTTTTGAGAAGTATTTATCTGCTATTTTTTATACGCCTACCTCACCCTGGTCGTCAATTTTTGTAATCATTTGTGGTGATCAGTTATGGTCGACAGTTGTGGTCGACAGTTGCGGTCGACAGTTATGGTCGCTAGCTAAAGAATGTATGATGTTATCGCAGCATAGCAATCCAAATGATTGGCAATCCATAACAATGTTTTGAGCCAGACAGAAAAATGTAAAGGCATTTGCCTTCACCGCAGTTGCAATAAATCCTGTCATGGTTTAACAACTCTGTCTGCTGCAATGGTCTGACTAGAACACTTCACTATTCAGACACGTGCCTGCCACAATGGTCTGGCTAGAAAACTTCACAATCCAGACACGTGTCTGCCACAATGGTCTGACTAGAACACTATACTATTCAGGCACGTGTCTGCCACACTGGTCTGGCTAGAAAACTTCACTATTCAGACACGTGTCCGCCCACGTCGTCTGATATCGTTGGAGCATACGCGGCATTAAATTCAATAAACCCAGGCGGCCATGTTTTCTTAATCACACGATCAAACTCCTCTAAACAGACCGGATATGTCCGATGTTTCATCCGCTATGAAATAGACGTTGTAAGGCATGTGCTTTTTGACATCAGTCACAATGGCGTCCACAATCTATACAATTTTTTGGGTTAAATTTGAGGTGACTTGACTTATAAAGCAGTTTATTATTTCATCACTCACATTCTTAGAGCAATTAAGTCTATACAATGAGCGCTCCTGTTGCTCTTACCCGAGTGCCCCATAATATGATTGTGGTAACCCGAGTGCCCCATAATATGATTGTGGTAACCCGAGTGCCCCATAATATGATTGTGGTAACCCGAGTGCCCCATAATATGATTGTGGTAATCCGAGTGCCCCATAATATGATTGTGGTAACCCGAGTGCCCCATAATATGATTGTGTTAACCCGAGTGCCCCATAATATGATTGTGGTAACCCGAGTGCCCCATAATATGTTTGTGGTAGCCCGAGTGCCCCATATTATGATTGTGGTAACCCGAAGGCCCCATATTATGAACGTGGTAATCCGAGTGCCCTATGATATGTCCATAATATGATTGTGGTAACCCGAGTGCCCCATAATATGTTTGTGGTAACCCGAGTGCCCCATAATATGATTGTGGTAACCCGAGTGCCCCATAATATGATTGTGGTAACCCGAGTGCCCCATAAAATGTTTGTGGTAGCCCGAGTGCCCCATATTATGATTGTGGTAACCCGAAGGCCCCATATTATGAACGTGGTAATCCGAGTGCCCTATGATATGATTGTGTTAAACCGAATGCCCCATATTATGATTGTGGTAACCCGGAGGCCCCATATTATGATCGTGGTAATCCGAGTGCCCCCCCCATGATATGATTGTGGCAACCCGAGTGCCCTATGATATGATTGTGTTAAACCGAATGCCCCATATTATGATTGTGGTAACCCGGAGGCCCCATATTATGATTGTGGTAATCCGATTGCCCTATAATATGATTGTGGTAATCCAAGTGCCCATATATTATGATTGTGGTAATGACTGTCAAAAACAAGTTTGTTCTTTTCTTTGGCAAGTAACAAGCTAATTTTTTAAAAGAATTTTTTTACAGTTCTACTGCTGCTATTTTTGCAACAGATTCGAGACATAAGTTGTACAGATTTCATGCGATACTTTTTAATCACGTGAATGGCTTACTGATGAATTAGGTCAAGGGACTTGGCACCTCTACCGATCCTGCAGTAGGAGAATCCCAAAAATAAGCATAAGAACAAAGATCGTTTTAGACCTTTGAATTTTTCCAGCTTTAGGTTTGAGGGTTTAGTATTAGATTAAAACCCTAGAGCCACGCTGAGAAGTTTTATAAGAAAATTATTGGGCTTCCAATATCCACTGTATCTTTAATCTGTTTTCTGATTGACTTATAACAACACGTGTGTGGATTTTGAAAAAAAAAAAATCAAAGAAAGATAAATCGATTTTTAAAAAAAAATTTTGGATTTTTCAGCTGAAAATAATTTTACCCAAATCATTGAGAAATAAAATCAAAACGTTCCAAGTCTCTTTTCATTAAGATTCATTGCCCCCTTACCCCATAGCCCCCCCCCCCCCACCTCCCAACCAGGCTGATGGGTTGATAATATCATGATAAAACATTCTATAACCGATTTTGGTTGATTNTTTTGGATTTTTCAGCTGAAAATAATTTTACCCAAATCATTGAGAAATAAAATCAAAACGTTCCAAGTCCCTTTTCATTAAGATTCATTGCCCCCTTACCCCATAGCCCCCCCCCCCCCACCTCCCAACCAGGCTGATGGGTTGATAATATCATGATAAAACATTCTATAACCGATTTTGGTTGATTAAAATGTGTTGGGTGTAACAAAGGTATCGTCTTTAAAATAATCACAAATGTGTCTGGCAATTATGGGCCCTTAAAGCAGATGTTTTCATCTATTTCATTCCATCCCTGATGATTTCATTTGTTACTTTCAACCGAACTTCTAAAATATGAAAGTAATATTCAATAAATTTTGCTTCTTGTAACCATAAGTCTGTACAGAACTGTCAGTTTGAAAAGCATGGGAAGAAAAATAAAAATGGGTTGAACTATGTCAAAGGCTAAAACAAGATCTAGGAGTCTAGTTTAGTAGTTCAAAGGATGATCTATTACAGCGGATAGAATATCATATAGGCAAGTAGATTTGAAGATAACCTATGTCCAGTGTGAGAACAGCATCAAGACCAGTAGATTGCCTATCAAGCACTGCCTAAAGGGGGTGGGGGGGCTGGCATCGCATCAATTATTCTCGGCCAAGCAGACTCGGACCTAACAGGAAAGAGGAGGATAAAACAGAATCCACGACGAGAAGATGCCATCAGGTCAGCCATCGACTCAACATGACTTGGACGGCTCGGGAGGAATTATTGGGAGCTAATAGTGATACAAAAGATTTATGCTGATGTGCCAGCTCATTTTGATTCGTGCCACGAGCATAAGCGGCAGATACCAGAGGTGGCGTCGGGCTTGGGTGTGGCTCTGGGGATGGGGCTCTGGGCGTGGGATTCAGGGGGTGGGGTCTTGGCTCTGGGGGGTGGGGTTCTAAGGGTGGGGGCTCAGGGGGTGGGATTCAGGGGGTGGGGTCTAAGGGGGGTTAAGGGTGTGGGGCTCTGGGGTGTGGGGCTCTGGGGGTGGGGCGCAGAGGGTGGGGGCTCTGATGGTGAGGCACACGCTTGTAGTGAATTATAGTTTTTTAAAGTTTCTAAATGGGGATGAACAAAAAGTAAGAATAAAATAAAGTTCAAATTATATGTGCAATTATTATGTGCCTGTTAAGCTTTCTTAACAGTGCCCCCTCACCCCCCCCACCGTTATCACCCCTAGGCGTGCAATATCTACGCTCACCATTGCGATTCTTGACGTCCTGGGGTATTCCAATATCAGCCAGACCGTCCACTGGATTTTTTCCCATCCGGTGAGTATATTGAGGTCAATGTCCACTGCCTGGCTCCGGAGGCTGTGGTTAAATGAATCTAGGATGTGCTGGTTCTCAATGTACGACCTGTAGTGCCGCCAACAGCAAGCTTTTATCTCCATTTCGTTGATCTGCCAAAAGTCGAGCTCGCGCTTCACAACTGCGCCACACACTTCCAGCGGCACGTGGAGTTCCCCTAAAAAATAATAATAATTTTAGAATATTAGCAACAAAAAAAAAATTAATTAAATTTTAAAAATTTGTGTATGGTATTTTTCTTGCAACGCAAAGGGGCGTGTTCTGCATATCAGCCCATGAATTCAATTGTGCTTCTAAATTTTGGGAGAAATAACCCTGAAAGAAAAAATTAATAAATAAAATAAAATGGCTGAACTTCCATCTTGAAGTCACATTTAACAAATTTGTCACAAAGGAACCAGCTTTTGTTTGCAGATAATGTTTGTATATAAACAAATTAGTCACACACTGTAGTCCTGTACTTATCACTATCTCACTTTAAAAAAGCAAAAAAAAACAAAAACAATAACAAATACATTTGTTAATACAAGTAGCTAATACGTCAAGCATGGCTTGGAAGTCTGTTAACACAAAAAAATAAAATCTAAAATTTAAAAAAAAATAAATGTAAAAGTACTTTTTAGGATACACACTTTTTCTAAAAATGTACAGCACAAAAGTATAAAATAAATGTAAAAGTACTTTTTAGGATACACACTTTTTCTAAAAATGTACAGCACAAAAGTATAAAATAAATGTAAAAGTACTTTTTAGGATACACACTTTTTCAAAAAATGAACAGCACAAAAAAGTATAAAATAAATGTAAAAGTACTTTTTAGGATACACACTTTTTCTAAAAATGTACAGCACAAAAAGTATAAAATAAATGTAAATGTACTTTTTAGGATACACACTTTTTCTAAAAATGTACAGCACAAAAGTATAAAATAAATGTAAATGTACTTTTTAGGATACACACTTTTTCTAAAAATGTACAGCACAAAAAGTATAAAATAAATGTAAATGTACTTTTTAGGATACACACTTTTTCTAAAAATGTACAGCACAAAAAGTATAAAATAAATGTAAAAGTACTTTTTAGGATACACACTTTTTCTAAAAATGTACAGCACAAAAAGTATAAAATAAATGTAAATGTTCTTTTTAAGGATACACACTTTTTCTAAAAATGTACAGCACAAAAAGTATAAAATAAATGTAAATGTACTTTTTAGGATACACACTTTTTATAAAAATGTACAGCACAAAAAGTATAAAATAAATGTAAATGTACTTTTTAGGATACACACTTTTTCTAAAAATGTACAGCACAAAAGTATAAAATAAATGTAAAAGTACTTTTTAGGATACACACTTTTTCTAAAAATGTACAGCACAAAAAGTATAAAATAAATGTAAATGTACTTTTTAGGATACACACTTTTTCTAAAAATGTACAGCACAAAAAGTATAAAATAAATGTAAATGTACTTTTTAGGATACACACTTTTTCTAAAAATGTACAGCACAAAAAGTATAAAATAAATGTAAAAGTACTTTTTAGGATACACACTTTTTCTAAAAATGTACAGCACAAAAGTATAAAATAAATGTAAATGTACTTTTTAGGATACACACTTTTTCTAAAAATGTACAGCACAAAAAGTATAAAATAAATGAAAATGTACTTTTTAGGATACACACTTTTTCTAAAAATGTACAGCACAAAAGTATAAAATAAATGTAAATGTACTTTTTAGGATACACACTTTTTCTAAAAATGTACAGCACAAAAGTATAAAATAAATGTAAATGTACTTTTTAGGATACACACTTTTTCTAAAAATGTACAGCACAAAAAGTATAAAATAAATGTAAATGTACTTTTTAGGATACACACTTTTTTCTAAAAATGTACAGCACAAAAAGTATAAAATAAATGTAAATGTACTTTTTAGGATACACACTTTTTCTAAAAATGTACAGCACAAAAAGTATAAAATAAATGTCCCCCAAAACTTCAGAGCTGTTTACAGTCCGTCAGTCACATGACTAAAAAGGGCTCAATGTTCCTTGCAAATCGCAAAGACATGTACGCAGCGGTATCGCTAATTAATTTCACTATTTTGAAGATCACGATAGATGGGAGCATAAAAACAGAAAGGCACGGCAGCTGTACACCAGTAAGACAAGGTGGTTGTGAGAACTCATGTTGATGGGAGCATACACCAGTAAGGCAAGGTGGTTGTGAGAACTCATGTGTCTCATAACACTTGCTCCAAACGTATACCTGTGTCCAACATTGTATTTGTCAAGTCATCATTGTATTTTTTGGGCGCTCCACACTGCATTAGTCATACAACTGTATCAACTAATTTGGGGACATTTATATTATACTTTTTAGTATATTATTATTATTTTTTTTTTTGTAGAAAAAGCGTGTTTTAAAAAAAAAATATTTAAAAAAAAAAAGTATTTTTGTTTTGTACCTTTTTTTAGTCTTGTAAGGTGTAACAGGATATCAGAAAGTGCGTTGAAATGATGACTAAAAAGTGTGTGGCGCCCATGAAATACAAACACGTAGAAGGTCAGTGTGACCTTTCTGTGGGGGAAAAAACGGTGTTTCTCATCGTTGATTGTTATCGGGAACGGGTGGCCATGCCTAAGGGAAACGCTGTAGTGAGCACCCGATGTCTCGATCACTTTATATTCCCGAGAAATCCGAAAAAGGCCACTCAAGGGCAAGTGGAAGTCACTGGCGACCCACTGATCATTGTCATCGGGTAAGTGTACCTGTCACAGAATATGCGAACCACTAATGGGAGGCTAGTAACATGGTTACTATTTCTTGCATAAGATACAGAGTATTGGGACTTGGGAGGAACTGGCCAATCAGAGTTTTGTTTGATTAAAGGAGTTTGTTTTTGGAGTGGAGAAAGGAGTGGTGGAATGAACAGAGGCCGGTGACATTGTGTCGTAGATTTTGTTGATAACATTATCAAATAAAACTAAAAGAAGATTATTTTATGTATAGGTTTAATAGTCATTGAAATTCGTGTTATATAATTCCAAGAACCTTCGAATTTTGTGAAACATATTTATTATTGTTAATGTCGATATTAAAAATCAGTCACTATTTGAACCACACCGTCTCGGGTATTAACGATAACCAAATATGACAGTGACACTACTAAATTTCAGCTCAATGTGACGCCAGGAAGTGTTTTAAAAGTGAGATACGAGATTCCACCACAAACATAAGGGCCAAGCAAGCCAATAAAAAGCGTATGAAAAAGAAGCACCCGACTCACAACACACTGATTCACATAATGTTCTGTGTACTGTGGACATTAAATTCATCAGAGATATTTCAATCGATAGTGTGAACTTGTAAAAAAAAAATGCGATGGGTTTAGATGTATTTTTTTTTAGATTAATTTAGCGTTAGACCAATGCACTATATCTCAGCGCTTGGAGTCTTTTTAAGAAAAAAAATTGTTTGGTTTTTGCTGATTGACGCTTTGATAAGAGCAAATCTTCACAGGGTGGCACTGGAGTTTCGGGACCTTAATCCTGACGGAGAAATATGTTTATTTGCCCTTTGTAAGTGAGCAGAATGTGCCGTGGTTTGTAGGTCAGTTTGACGTCTGTCAGCCGACAGAAACCATCCCCAAACGTCTCTAATCCCGCTCTTATGTCATATGGAAACACTAAAGAGATTGCAGAGCTAAGATGTGAAGTGGCATGTCGGAGTGTTAGAGGTCATCGATCACGAGACATTGACGCACAGGCTTAGGAGTAAAGGGGCACACCACTAATGCATTCCGTGGGCGAATCGGGCTTAGCACTACATACACCTTTAGAACAGTTGTTTGGGCTTAGCACTACACCTTTAGAACAGTTGTTTTGGCTGAGCACTACAGCTTTATAACAGTTGTTTGGACTTAGCACTACACCTTTATAACAGTTGTTAGGGCTCAGCGCTTCACCTTTAGAACAGTTGTTTGGGCTTAGCACTACATTCACCTTTAGAACCGTTGCTTGGGCTTAGCACTAGACCTTTAAAACAGTTATTTGGGCTTAGCACTACACCTTTAGAACAGTTGTTTTGGCTGAGCACTATAGCTTTAGAACAGTTGTTTGGGCTTAGCACTACATACACCTTTAGAACAGTTGTTTAGGATTAGCACTATGTCACAGAACGGTGGTTACGGAGGAGGGCTCCTGTCCTGACTTAACACAAACTATGTTGACTTAGTAGTGGTCAGTACAGGACCGCTCCTCTCTGTGATTTATATTGTGGGTGTCTAGGCGTTGAGACAGACAAAAGCACAACGTAGACTTGGACGAAATGCAACAACTCAAACTCCAGGTGTCCAACGATAATGAAAGTATGTTTATTTCTAAGATATAAGTTTCTTCTATCATCTGTCGTCTTCTGGTCTCTAGCAAGTATTCCTTAACAACTGCTCAGTTCTATCGTAGCTCTTTTCTCTCTCTTCCTCAACTAATCCGTAGTTCTTCTCTATCTTCCTCAACTAACTACTGTCGCTCCTTTCCCTCTTCCTCAACTCGTCGTACCTGTGTTCACTCTCCCTCAACTAACTTAACTCAGTGAAAGCTCCCTCTTATATGTGGTTCTCTACCCCCCATAGGTGGTCCAGGAATGCTATCTATAAACACACCCATGCCCCCTAATTTCCGGTCAATTAGACCTTCCCATTGTTAACCCAAAAATTATCATGCGAAGTCTGGAAAACCCGAACATACTATTATCTAAAGAAACAATCTCCCACTATATCAAGATGTGAGAGTCTATTAACCTTAACTTAACCCCATTAACAGCAGTTTCCTTCCATCCTATAAGTTACCTCAACAACAATGGAGCTCTGTCCTGTACCCCCGCCCCAGTCATTTGTACAAACTATGTTGACTTAGTAGTGGTCAGTACAGGACCGCTCCTCTCTGTGATTTATATTGTGGGTGTCTAGGCGTTGAGACAGACAAAAGCACAACGTAGACTTGGACGAAATGCAACAACTCAAACTCCAGGTGTCCAACGATAATGAAAGTATGTTTATTTCTAAGATATAAGTTTCTTCTATCATCTGTCGTCTTCTGGTCTCTAGCAAGTATTCCTTAACAACTGCTCAGTTCTATCGTAGCTCTTTTCTCTCTCTTCCTCAACTAATCCGTAGTTCTTCTCTATCTTCCTCAACTAACTACTGTCGCTCCTTTCCCTCTTCCTCAACTCGTCGTACCTGTGTTCACTCTCCCTCAACTAACTTAACTCAGTGAAAGCTCCCTCTTATATGTGGTTCTCTACCCCCCATAGGTGGTCCAGGAATGCTATCTATAAACACACCCATGCCCCCTAATTTCCGGTCAATTAGACCTTCCCATTGTTAACCCAAAAATTATCATGCGAAGTCTGGAAAACCCGAACATACTATTATCCAAAGAAACAATCCCCCACTATATCAAGATGTGAGAGTCTAGTAACCTTAACTTAACCCCATTAACAGCAGTTTCCTTCCATCCTATAAGTTACTTTAACAACAATGGAGCTCTGTCCTATACCCCCGCCCCAGTCATTTGTGACACACTAGACCTTTAAAACAGTTGTTTGAGCTTAGCTCTAGACCTTTAGAACAGTTGTTTTGGCTTAGCACTACACCTTTAGAACAGTTGTTTGGGCTTAGCACTAGACCTTTAGAACAGTTGTTTGGGCTTAGCACTAGACCTTTAGAACAGTTGTTTGGGCTTAGCACTACACCTTTAAAACAGTTGTTTGGGCTTAGCACTACACCTTTAGAACAGTTGTTTGGGCTTAGCACTAGACCTTTAGAACAGTTGTTTGGGCTTAGCACTAGACCTTTAAAACAGTTGTTTGGGCTTAGCACTAGACCTTTAGAACAGTTGTTTGGGCTTAGCACTAGACCTTTAGAACAGTTGTTTGAGCTTAGCACTAGACCTTTAGAACAGTTGTTTGGGCTTAGCACTATACCTTTAGAACAGTTGTTTGGGCTTAGCACTACACCTTTAGAACAGTTGTTTGGGCTTAGCACTACACCTTTAGAACAGTAGTTTAGGCTTAGCACTACACCTTTAGAACAGTTGTTTGGGCTTAGCACTACACCTTTAGAACAGTTGTTTGGGCTTAGCACTACACCTTTAGAACAGTTGTTTGGGCTTAGCACTACACCTTTAGAACAGTTGTTTGGGCTTAGCACTACAGCTTTATAACAGTTGTTAGGGCTCAGCGCTTCACCTTTAGAACAGTTGTTTGGGCTTAGCACTACATTCACCTTTAGAACAGTTGTTTGGGCTTAGCACTACTTACACCTTTAGAACAGTTGTTTGGGCTTAGCACTAGACCTTTAGAACAGTTGTTTGGGCATAGCACTACACCTTTAGAACAGTTGTTTGGGCTTAGCACTACTTACACCTTTAGAACAGTTGTTTGGGCTTAGCACTAGACCTTTAGAACAGTTGTTTGGGCTTAGCACTAGACCTTTAGAACAGTTGTTTGGGCTTAGCACTACACCTTTAGAACAGTTGTTTGGGCTTAGCACTACAGCTTTATAACAGTTGTTAGGGCTCAGCGCTTCACCTTTAGAACAGTTGTTTGGGCTTAGCACTACA
>CAXITT010000648.1:17220-43025 GCA_964033795.1 Lymnaea stagnalis | reverse complement strand
AAAAAAAAAATACGCATAAGTCCAATATTTGAAACATTTGCGGAAAAATCTTCCACTGCCCTCAGCCTGATGAAAAATAATCATTAAAACAGCATAAAACAAAAATAATTTATTTTAATATTTTCTTGTTGTTATTAAATTAATTAACAGAACCAAATCTCACTGACGAAATTAGTTCAGCAGATAAGATGCGTTTCTAAATCAAAGACCCCCCCCCCTTTTTTTTTTTTCTTTTCCACACTGGCATTTTTTATAGCATAGCTGCAGGACGATAGCTGGTCAAGGTGACCTAACCGATCACACAGCAAGACATGGCAGACAGTGCAGTGGCGTAGGAAGGGAGATGGGGCGGATGGGGAACCGTTAGCCCCGGTGGGCACGATTATTCTTTAGAAGGCGAGGCTCCATTTTTGCCCAGCTGCTTAGTTTATTCATGAAAGGGGGTGAGGCGGGAAAAAAATATTGGGCCTGCCCCGGGGGACACACACTTTAGCCACGCCACTGGAAGGTGGTTAACTTGTGTCCGTGTTGTGTCCGTGAATCAAATTCATATCTGATGCATTTAGCGTCCACTAGTTCACGTGTTATCGCTTCCCATGGTTCCGCATTAGTTACCGATGCCGCGCAACATACACAAACATCCGATAGACCTTTAGGGTTTTGTGAACTTCCTGCAAACACAGATTGATTCCAGGAAGAGAATATCATAAACACAGACCCCCAAGGGAAGTGAATAAGGGAAAAGTGAGCCGACTCCCACATGCTGAGTACGTCGATATTTCGAGTTATCTTACCCTGCGAGGCAACGATAGGTCACTTCCTTTTTGATAGGGGATTGGGTCGGTGGAATGAAGTAGTCGAATGTTCATAAAGCAGGAACTAAGGGTACATCTCTTTCCAAGGGTTGCTGTATAGGGCCTATTTATGACCAAGGGGTTGCTGTATAGGGCCTATTTATGACCACAAAAAAAGTGACAATGAATGCCGAGAAGTCGGTGTTTTATGGCAATCATAACAAAAGCGAACGACATTTTATCGTCTAAATAACGATTTGGTTACGTAAATGATGAAATGTTCTGTGAACACGTAATGTATGGAAGAAAAAAATAGAGAAGCAACCCCCCCCGCCCGCCCCCCAATACACATAAAAAACCATCCATCCATCCCTGCCTCCCTACTTCCTTCCTTCCTACAGACCATTTAGCGCTTTGGCCTGCCTCACTACTTCCTTCCACTCAAACCATTTTTCCATCGATGTGGCGCTACAGACCATGTAGGGCTTTGGCCTGCCTCACCACTTCCTTCCAATTAGACCTAACTTATTCATTTCTTTTAGATTTATGTATTCATAGCTGCTGTAGGTCTCTTTCTACGTCATCTATCTATCTAAGTCTAGGTCTGCATGCCTTAAAGCCGTTTTCTTCTGGGGTTTTGGTGATGTGCCCTCATCACTCCTCTGTCCTTTGGCATTCTCTCTAAGTCTCCATGTCAGCGTAGCCTACCTTTTTTATATCTGCTACTAGCTTGGGATCCTGATATAGACCATACAATTCATGGATGGTACATATTCTCCATCAATATGCAGCGTTTGTTGGTCCACATATTTTCCGGAGAACTTTGTATCTCCCATGCGTTTAATAAGCTTTCTGTCATTGTTGTTTGGGGCCATGTTTCACTTTCGTATGTTACAACAGGTCACATCAAAAACACAAATAAAAAATATAGTGACGTATTAAAATTGACTAGATCTTGGAGTTTTTCCCATAAATGACTGACTGCGTTCGAGCTTTGTAAAGAAAATAGTAGAACACGTATTGCGGAAGCTTGAATTTAAAGACAGGACAATTCGATGTCTTTCGATTCAGGCTTCCACATGCCTTATTCTAATATTTTCTTCAGTACTGGAGCAACAGTTGTCATTGTTTTTGCCACCACTGTCATTGCTTGTGCCAGCACTGTCATTGTTTGGGCCACCACTGTCATTGTACCACCAATGTCATTGTTTGTACCACCACTATCATTGTTTGTACTACCATTTTCATTGTTTGTAACACCACTGTCATAGTTTGTAGCACCACTATCATTGTTTGTACCACCATGGTCATTGTTTGTACCACCACGGTCATTGTTTGTACCACCACGGTCATTGTTTGTACCACCACTGTCATTGTTTGTACCACCACGGTCATTGTTTGTACCACCACTGTCATTGTTTGTACCACCACGGTCATTGTTTGTACCACCACTGTCATTGTTTGTACCACCACTGTCATTGTTTGTACCACCACTTTCATTATTTTTTGCCACAGTGACATTACTGTCAAGACTTATTAACTCTAAATTTTCGATAGTTTTCTCTATCTAAATTTATTTATATACATGTTGTAATACAATAAATTGATCCAGTATGCTGCCCAACATATGACTCAAATGTTACATATTAAATTTCAAGAGTAAACTTCTGCCTAACTCATGTCATGTCAAGAGCTAAAAAAAAAACAACAAAACAACAACAATATCGTTTCATCAGAATGAGTTTAAGAACTCAAAATTAAGTTATAACAAGCGCTTCTATAAGACGTCAAACCAAAGTCTCATTCTATACAACAATGAATTTCATGACATCTCCTTCAACAATGACTGTTAGTCTATTGCATTATTCCCCTCCATAATGGTGTCCGGCTCCACGTTTGCCGTGTCCTACATAAGCTCACGATAATAAACTGCCTTTGACCATAATAAACACATCTTTCCTTATTGTTGATCCATATCATTTTTTTTTTTAAAAAGAGAATGCAACTCCAATGCGCTCCTTTAGGGACCCTAACTTATATTTGTGTGAAAATTTCCCCTGTGTTCTATATACACAGAGATATGAAAGACAAATATGTTTTATATCAATGCTGATGTCATAATTCCAGAAAACTCTTCACAAACTTTTAACATTTTATGTGTGTGTGTGTGTGATATGATCATATGCTGGGAACTCCCAGCACTGTGATTGTTGTGGTCATGTAAGAGGATAAGCCCAGCACTGTGATTGTTGTGGTCATGTAAGAGGATAAGCCCAGCACTGTGATTGTTGTGGTCATGTAAGAGGATAAGCCCAGCACTGTGATTGTTGTGGTCATGTAAGAGGATAAGCCCAGCACTGTGATTGTTGTGGTCATGTAAGAGGATAAGCCCAGCACTGTGATTGTTGTGGTCATGTAAGAGGATAAGAAGGATCCCAAAAACTCCACTCATTTTACGAAAGACATAACATAAATGACATGAGTGGGACATAAAGAACATATTTTATGGCTGATTTAATATCATAAAATGGAGTTTACCTTAAAAACACCCCCGTTAGGTAACTGGTTAAGATAAGAGGAGCATTTTTTATTCATGATTTCGAACGCAGTAAACACCTTGCTTTCTGAAGGCAACGGAAGATGCGTCACTTCAAACACACAGTTTATTCTTCTCATCAAATGGGAAAGTTTATTCTGTATTTGTAAACAATTAAAATGCCCCCCAAAAATAACGTTTCAATATAGAACCCATGACATGATGGCAAAGGAAATGATTGGTCGGGCTAAGTCCACAGCGTGATGAAGGCAAAGGAAATGATTGGTTGAGATTAAGTCCACAACGTGATGAAGGCAAAGGAAATGATTGGTTGGACTAAGTCTACAATGTGATGAAGGAAAAGGAAATGATTGGTTGGATTAAGTCCACAACGTGATGAAGGCAAAGGAAATGATTGGTCGGGCTAAGTCCACAGCGTGATAAAGGAAAAGGAAATGATTGGTTGGATTAAGTCCACAACGTTATGAAGGCAAAGGAAATGATTGGTCGGGCTAAGTCCACAGCGTGATAAAGGCGAAGGAAATGATTGGTTGGATTAAGTCCACAACGTGATGAAGGCAAAGGAAATGATTGGTTGGATTAAGTCCACAACGTGATGAAGGCGAAGGAAATGATTGGTTGGATTAAGTCCACAACGTGATGAAGGCAAAGGAAATGATTGGTTGGATTAATTCTACAATGTGATGAAGGCGAAGGAAATGATTGGTTGGATTAAGTCTACAATGTGATGAAGGCAAAGGAAATGATTGGTTGGATTAAGTCTACAACGTGATGAAGGCGAAGGAAATGATTGGTTGGATTAAGTCTACAATGTGATGAAGGCGAAGGAAATGATTGGTTGGATTAAGTCCACAACGTGATGAAGGCGAAGGAAATTATTGGTCGGACTAAGTCTACAATGTGATGAAAGCAAAGGAAATGATTGGTTGGATTAAGTCCACAACGTGATGAAGGCGAAGGAAATTATTGGTCGGACTAAGTCTACAATGTGATGAAGGCAAAGGAAATGATTTGTCAGGCTAAGTCCACAGCGTGATGAATGAAAAGGATATGATTGGTTGGATTAAGTCTACAACGTGATGAAGGCAAAGGAAATGATTGGTTGGATTAAGTCCACAACGTGATGAAGGCAAAGGAAATGATTGGTTGGATTAAGTCTACAATGTGATGAAGGCGAAGGAAATGATTGGTTGGATTAAGTCTACAATGTGATGAAGGCAAAGGAAATGATTGGTTGGATTAAGTCCACAACGTGATGAAGGCGAAGGAAATTATTGGTCGGACTAAGTCTACAATGTGATGAAGGCAAAGGAAATGATTTGTCAGGCTAAGTCCACAGCGTGATGAATGAAAAGGAAATGATTAGTTGGATTAAGTCTACAACGTGATGAAGGCAAAGGAAATGATTGGTTGGACTAAGTCTACAATGTGATGAAGGCAAAGGAAATGATTGGTCGGACTAAGTCTACAATGTGATGAAGGCAAAGGAAATGATTGTTTGGACTAAGTCCACAATGTGATGAAGGCAAAGGAAATGATTGGTCGGACTAAGTCCACAATGTGATGAAGGCAAAGGAAATGATTGGTCGGACTAAGTCTACAATGTAATGAAGGCAAAGGAAATGATTGGTCGGACTAAGTCCACAATGTGATGAAGGCAAAGGAAATGATTGTTTGGACTAAGTCCACAATGTGATGAAGGCAAAGGAAATGATTAGTCGGACTAAGTCCACAATGTGATGAAGGCAAAGGAAATGATTGGTCGGACTAAGTCCACAATGTGATGAAGGCAAAGGAAATGATTGGTCGGACTAAGTCCACAATGTGATGAAGGCAAAGGAAATGATTGGTAGGATTAAGTCCACAATGTGATGAAGGCAAAGGAAATGATTGGTCGGACTAAGTCCACAATGTGATGAAGGCAAAGGAAATGATTGGTCGGACTAAGTCCACAATGTGATGAAGGCAAAGGAAATGATTGGTTGGACTAAGTCTACAATGTGATGAAGGCAAAGGAAATGATTGATCGGACTAAGTCTACAATGTGATGAAGGCAAAGGAAATGATTGTTTGGACTAAGTCCACAATGTGATGAAGGCAAAGGAAATGATTGGTCGGACTAAGTCTACAACGTGATGAAGGCAAAGGAAATGATTGTTTGGACTAAGTCCATAATGTGATGAAGGCAAAGGAAATGATTGGTCGGACTAAGTCTACAATGTGATGAAGGCAAAGGAAATGATTGTTTGGACTAAGTCTACAATTTGATGAAGGCAAAGGAAACGATTGGTCGGACTAAGTCTACAATGTGATGAAGGCAAAGGAAATGATTGGTCGGACAAAGTCCATAATGTGATGAAGGCAAAGGAAATGATTGATCGGACTAAGTCTACAATGTGATGAAGGCAAAGGAAATGATTGGTCGGACTAAGTCTACAATGTGATGAAGGCAAAGGAAATGATTGGTCGGACTAAGTCTACAATGTGATGAAGGCAAAGGAAATGATTGGTCGGACTAAGTCTACAATGTGATGAAGGCAAAGGAAATGATTGGTCGGACTAAGTCTACAATGTGATGAAGGCAAAGGAAATGATTGGTCGGACTAAGTCTACAATGTGATGAAGGCAAAGGAAATGATTGGTCGGACTAAGTCTACAATGTGATGAAGGCAAAGGAAATGATTGGTCGGACTAAGTCTACAATGTGATGAAGGCAAAGGAAATGATTGGTCGGACTAAGTCTACAATGTGATGAAGGCAAAGGAAATGATTGGTCAGACTTAGTCCACAATGTGATGAAGGCAAAGGAAATGATTGGTCGGACTAAGTCTACAATGTGATGAAGGCAAAGGAAATGATTGTTTGGACTAAGTCTACAATGTGATGAAGGCAAAGGTAATGATTGGTCGGACTAAGTCTACAATGTGATGAAGGCAAAGGAAATGATTGGTCGGACTAAGTCTACAATGTGATGAAGGCAAAGGAAATGATTGGTCAGACTTAGTCCACAATGTGATGAAGACAAAGGAAATGATTGGTCGGACTAAGTCCATAATGTGATGAAGGCAAAGGAAATGATTGGTTGGACTAAGTCTACAATGTGATGAAGGCAAAGGAAATGATTGATCGGACTAAGTCTACAATGTGATGAAGGCAAAGGAAATGATTGTTTGGACTAAGTCCACAATGTGATGAAGGCAAAGGAAATGATTGGTCGGACTTAGTCCACAATGTGATGAAGGCAAAGGAAATGATTGGTCGGACTAAGTCCACAATGTGATGAAGGCAAAGGAAATGATTGATCGGACTAAGTCTACAATGTGATGAAGGCAAAGGAAATGATTGTTTGGACTAAGTCCACAATGTGATGAAAGCAAAGGAAATGATTGGTCGGACTAAGTCCACAATGTGATGAAGGCAAAGGAAATGATTGGTCAGACTTAGTCCACAACGTGAAGAAGGCGAAGGAAATGGCAGTCACAAATTAAGACGAGGCAGCTGCATATTGGAAGGATGAACACAATCGACAGGAGCGAGGGAGAAGAGGCAAATGGATCTTGGTAAGATGATGACCAATTTAACATGGATGCCATTTGCCTGATAGAGATCTGGATCACAGGCAGAGGTGGAGGCTGGATACGCAGCGCGCATTGTATCTCGGAAGGGACAAAAGTGCATGAAATGAAGTCTCTTAAAAGAATCGAAGCCTCGTAGCAGAATTGAAGCCCTGTAACAGAGTTAGATGAGCTGAAAGCCTGAATTCTTTAAAGCACAGGAGAAAGAAACAAAAAAAGACCCATCGGAAAACACAAAAAGACCTGACGCAGAACAATGGAGAAGGACTTGTGTGATAGAAGCTGGCGTCAAAGACAGCTGGCACACAGGAAGCCAATAGAGTCCGATCAAGTCCGAAAGAGTCCGATAGACCGATCTTTCTTCTTACACGTCCGTTTCTCAAGCATCAGTTAGTGAACGATGACCGTATGACATGAATACAATTTTTAAAAACTAAAAACAGCTAATTATTCGTCAAAAAATGTAATCGCATTTTTGGTCAGCCACTGCAACGAATCACCCAGCAACGCATCAAAATTTAACCCTCTTCCTTCCATCCGACTAAAGAAAAGAGAAAGCCATAAATATTTAGGGGGTCATTGTAAAAGCGTCGAGCATGAATGAAAGAGAATGGATCGGCCTTAATGAATGCAGACGACCGTTGCACCTGACAGATGCAGTTAAGTAATGGGTTAGCACTCTGAGATGCCAGAAACTTACCTCCCTTAAAGAAGCACAAACAGGAAGAAGTATAGAGAACAACAGAATTCAATTTTACAAGTTCATCGGACTAATAACGTTTCTGGAAAATCGTCGGAAAAAAATATTTTTTTAGGAAAATTGTTCTATGGAAGTTGTTTTGTTTTTTTCTTTTTCAAACTGAATTTTGCTCTTACTGAAGTTTGTTCGCTGGGTGAAGGTGCAGATAGAAGCTACGCTCAGTTCTAACGGAGATGGTTGCATGACGGCGATTGTTATCTGTTGCTACGCTATTATACATAAAACAGTTCGAGAACTAAGAAGGCCTGTGAGTTATTTGATTAAATACTGTTCTACTGCTAGTACCCGTAGTTGTATCTGTGTACAGTGCTTACTATTTGCTAGAGCCCGTGGTTGTATCTGTGTACAGTGCGTACTATTGCTAGTACCCGTAGTTGTATCTGTGTACATAGCTTACTATTGCTAGTACCCGTAGTTGTATCTGTGTACATAGCTTACTATTGCTAGTACCCGTAGTTGTATCTGTGTACATAGCTTACTATTGCTAGTACCCGTAGTTGTATCTGTGTACAGTGCTTACTATTTGCTAGAGCCCGTGGTTGTATCTGTGTACAGTGCGTACTATTGCTAGAACCCGTAGTTGTATCTGTGTACATAGCTTACTATTGCTAGTACCCGTAGTTGTATCTGTGTACAATGCTTCCTCAAAGTAATTTATTGAAATTAGTGTATGAGAAAAAAAGGCAATCATACTCTTTATTGTTGGTCAATCATACTGTTTGTTTTTCGTCAATCCTATTGTCTCATGCTCATCAATCACATTTTTTTTTCTTGTTCGCCAACCATGCTGTTTGTCGTGCTTAAACCATCTAGTCTGTTGTACCACATGTCCCCTGGCGCAGGGTCTCAGCAGCTACATCAGCTGCACCTAATTGTCACTCATCTGCCAAGACAATAGTTACACAAAGAGTTACAAGTGTTGAGTAGGCCGGACCCTGTAATCGACCGCCATGTCTTGTATCAATATTTGCCCCCAGCATCCAACAGGATTGTTAGGACACGGCTGTCTTCAAAATGTGACCAGAGAATGATGAAGAAAGAGGAAGCTCTCCTACAAAGCAGTGAACAGTCGGGGGGGGGGGGGGGGGGGGTATGATGAACGTTCTGGCTTGGGATATGAAATGTATAATAAACAATCTTATCATAGCCTCGATCAGTTTTGTGAGACAGTGGAGTCGAAGTAAACCGTGTTTCGTTTCTTAAAGAAGGTGTGGATGTGTGTGTGTGTGTGTGTGGGGCGGTGGGGGGTAAGTGCTAGGCGCTTGTTGTGTTTAACCTTAGAGCAGAGGTTCTCGGCCTGTGATCGCGACATCTTTGTGGGTCAAACGACCCCTTACAGGGGTCGCCTTAGACCATCGGAAAAAACATGTATGAAGTATCAACGAAAATAATTTTATGGTTGGGGGTCACCACATCAAGAGGAATTGTATTAAAGGGTCACGGCATTAGGACATTTGAGACCCACTGCCTTAGAGGAAAACATGTATAGAAGAGGTCTTCCAATGAAACAGCATAAGGCGGTCAGGTGAGAACAAATCGGATGGTTGCAAAGCACTGACCAAACCAATCTTTATTAAGATGTGCCTCTGGACACAACAAGCACTGGCCAGCCAAAGGTCAACTTTGGACCGTGAACTATGCAGTCTCCACACCCCCTCTCACCCCACCCCCCACCTTTCTAAGCCTAGGAACTGCGCTGGAATGTTCTATACAAAACTATAATTTTTAAAATTCTCCTCATCTATTATGTTGCTGGCCATTAATGAAATCAATATACCATGAATGTTGCCTAATTTCCATTGATTAGGTCGGCTGAACATGGAGACCCAATCAATAGTAACGGTAGGTTTGAAGGATGGGGCGACCAAAAAAAGGGCATTTGTTTGTAACGAAAATAACCTTTGGTTTGAGCGTGTCCAGCTAGCGCGCCTGGGGGCGGGGGGAGAGGGGGGGGGGCGCCCGATGACATGATTCCTTGGCGTTTCTGACTTCTCCGAACCAACGCTGATATTTTACCGGTAAATGGGCGGTCTGGAGGGGGGGGGGGGTGGGGGTGGGGGGGGGGGGGGGGGGGGGGGGGGGGGGGCGAGCTCGTGCTGGCAACTAATAGGCGGATGGAGGGTTCTGTTGTGTTACTGTGGTCCTACTGTGTTGGTATGGTTCTACTGTGTTGTTATGGTTCTACTGTGTTGTTATGGTTATACTGTGTTGGTATGGTTCTACTGTGTTGGTATGGTTCTACTGTGTTGTTATGGTTCTACTCTGTTGTTATGGTTATAATGTGTTGCTATGGTTCTACTGTGTTGTTATGGTCCTACTGTGTTGTTATGGTTCTACTGTGTTGTTATGGTTATACTCTGTTGCTATGGTTCTACTGTGTTGTTATGGTTCTACTGTGTTGTTATGGTTCTACTGTGTTGTTATGGTTATTACGCACAGACTTGTATTAGGAGAAATTAATCTCCTATTTTAATTTTAATTTGGCTCGTTGTCAACAGTGCCTAACAAAGGACGATATCATAGGGTCAACAATATTAAAGATACGACACCCAAAACAGTTTCTAGTTACAATTAATAAGATTTTTTAAGTCTTAAGATAATTACAAAAGAAAAGAAAATATAATGACAATCTTCAACTTACAGTATGGTAGAACTTGTACCAGTACACAGTTAACACAGTTAGAATTATGTGCCAATGAATAATGATTAAATGCGAAATAAACACATATGAGTATGAGCACACAAATACACAAAGAATAATACGCGTCTCGTAAAGTTAATAATTTCTATCTGAATATCCGTCTCTCCGTCTGTGCCTGTCATTCCCTTTTATAGGTCGCGTAAGCCCTGCCTCCCAGAAAGACTTATGACGCGTTGTTTACATATCTTGGGTTATCGAGCACATTCGAGAAAATACCAGGAAGACAGTCTAACATGTTTAATTGGTAAACACGGTTGTAAACAAGATAAATTAAAAGAATAGGCCAGGCCCACAACAGATGTTACTGTCTGCTAGGATTCTAATTTAGGTCAAGTAAAATTCATGTACACGGAATTTATGCTACATAGCATGGTTCTAATGTGTTGTTATTGATCTACTGTGTTGTTATGGTTCTACTGTGTTGTTATGGTATTACTGTATTGCTATGGTTCTACTGTGTTGTTATGGTATTACTGTATTGCTATGGTTCTACTGTGTTGCTATGATTCTAAATGCATTGCTATCTATGGTTCTACTGTGTTGCTATGGCTCTACTGTGTTGTTATGGTTATATTCTTCATGCATTCATTTTTTTTTTAAATGTCTCAATTTATGCTTTTACTTTTCCCATTTCTCTACCTTTGACTATATATTGCAGACCCTAAGAGCAGTGGTTCTCAACCTTTCTAATGCCGCGACCCTTTAATACAGTTTCTCGTGACGTGGCAACCTTTAGCCACACAATTATTTTCGATGCTACTTCATAGCTGTAAAGAAATGTGTTTTCAGATGGTCTTAGGCGACCCCTGGGAAAGGGTCGCGCGACCCCCAAAGGGATCACGACCCACAGGTTGAGAACCGCCGTCCTAGAGAGAGCGAGAAGAGAGAGAGGGAGAGAAAAAAAGAGGGAGAGAGAAAGAGAGAGAAAGTAAGAGAGAGAAATATAGAGAGAAAGAGAGAGAAAGGCGGATGCAAGGGGAAAGGAGAACGACAGACAGGGGCAGGGTAGAGAGATGGGGCTCTCATTTCTTAAATTGTCCAATTCAACCCCGGGGGGAAGCAAGTTGCCCCACATTAGAAGCCATGTTTTATCTCCGTCCAAGTGAGAGAAGCGCTATGCTCAAAAAGATCCCACTAGGCCCCAGATATAAGACAGACTGAAGTCTCGGAAACATTTTTGGAGTTGGTTGGGGCTGGGGGGGGGGTAGGTAGTAGAGACTCAAATGATGACTGTGAGGCTTACCTTGTGGGTGGGGGAATATTGATGAACAGAAATGAGTGCGGCATAACACGTCATTGAAACGCATAGAGGCACCACCATGGCTGTTGGTGAGTACACTCGTCGCCTTACGATACTCCGACAGATTTTTAGGTCCGCCATTTTTTTCAGAAAACACCAAACAGTTTAGAGTGAATGAATAATTTTTATGACAAAGTTTTTCGGATTAATGACTTATCCTATAATATAAATCCGGACTGTATGTTGTCCGTCCGTTTTGCACACCGCGATGCACTCTCATTCGCTACTCCCCCCATTCCCCCCCTCCCCCGTCGTACGCCCTAAATGTTAAGAACAAAAAACCCGCATATAGAGTCAATGATGGATGGTGGATGTATGGACCTAGACATATTTGGTATCGATATACAGCTTTGAGAATTCAGTTTTGATTGGCACGGCCCACTGCAATGTCCAGACGTAAGCCTTTGAAGGAACTCTTTGTACAGCTGCACTAAAACAATCTTCGTCGAAACACGCTTTCTCATTGGTCGGCATTCAAATTTTTGGTCTTTCCGCAGGTGTTATTGGTCGGCTAATATTAGATTTGACCCAGGTAAATAATAAAAGTGGAACGAATGTTGAGCTACTTTTAGTATGATTATACACTGCAGACCTTGTTACACTGGAACTCCCAATATATTACACTATAGTCCCAGGATAGTACTTTATCATCTGAAAATCTTACAACACAGGATTGTAATCATGTATTCCACAAACAAAAAAAACCAAACAAAACAAAAAAACAAAAAAAAAGAACGATTACAAATTCAATTATGCGCAACTTTTAAAATCTACCCAACTTTTATTAATAACAACTAAAAACATGAAGGGTTGTTAAGAGCTAGGCTTCACTTATTTCCTTCAACTCCTTGTTGCCATAGATCTGGCAGCGCTTCTTCTTACACAGCTGAGCAACATTTGGCTTGAGTGAGGAAGCAACTAAACTTTGCTGTTAGGTATCGGGCCGCAAAATATTGTCATGCGGGCCGCAAATGGCCCGCGGGCCGCTAGTTTGAGATCCCTGCAGTAGAATGTATCCAGTAACTTTTCACATAGTGTGTCTAAAAAAGTCATAAAGGCGACTTCTCCAAGTAGATGACTGACATTTATATATTTATGCACATTGCAAAATTGCCAATGAAAATTTCCCCGTCATTTGCCACGTTGATAGACGAAGATATGGTGGGGGGAGCGGAAATGGAGGACGCCCGCCGAAGTCACCAGAGCAAAAGTGGGTGTGGGGCTTTGAGAGTAGGCTGAGCCCCCTGCTCAGAATTATTTTTTTTTTTTTAATTCAAAACGTAGTGATGAACTTTTCGTTGACCTGAATTAAGTTGTGCATCATTCTAGACTTAATCGTAATGCTGGTGAAAAATTTAGGTTCCCCTTATCATCGCTTTGTTTAAATAAATCCTTTTTATTTTAGTAGTTAGTAAAATAATAACAATGTTTTAAAATTTATGACTGATTTCAATCTATTTTTAAAATGTCAGTCCAAAATGTGGGCGGTAACACGAAAATGCCGCATATATCTACAAAGATTATATATATAATATATTATAAGAGCGTTTATGCGACAAATAAAAGTGATCACCATTGGAATGAACAAATCAGTTTGTGATACATCTGGCATGCAAAAAATATTTAACGTGGTGGGCCGTGGGCAGCCCACCCCTGCATTAAGCCTAGGAGCCTGACTTTACCTTCTGTTAACATATTGTGGTCTTAAAACTACCACAAGCGGTTTTGGGGGAAGGGAAGAGAAGTGATGGAACAAAACGGGGGCATTAGTGTTGTGCAACGGTTTGGTGACCTCTTAAAGCACATTTCAAATGCCACAAAACTAGATTTTTTATAGAATCTGTCCAAAATCCAACGCTCCCGTGCGGAGTAGGTCAGAATGCATTACAAAAGAAACAACCTATCTTGAAAGAGGAGCGACGATTTGACGCATATGATAACATTCAAACATTAAAAGCATCCATGCAATGTACACGTCCGTCAGTGTAGCCACATTTGAAGGCTAGAGTTGATCGGACAATCTCTGTAAGAGCCAAATGTCTCGTAAAAATCATCTGTTTAAAACCCATGATATTCATAATAGTAGGTCTATTAAGGCTTTAAAAACATCACCACAATGTTTCGCAATAATCGGCCTACTAATTTTTTGTGTTTTCATTAAAAGGTGTCTAGATGTCGCTGTAGTAATATTTACCCGAGTAGCAACATATTGTAGTTTTTCCATGCTGGCGATGTAATTATTTCTTTCGGCGACCTTAGCAGGGTTTCTTTCAGCCATCTCTCGAGGGGGGGGGCACTGCCCTCCCAAACCCCCTGGGGAATGTCAAGTGCGCCCAGGGGGCAAAATGTACATCAATATAACGATTAAATATTTTTTTAATTATTAAAAAGGACTAAATTGTTATGTATAACATTTATAGACAGAAAAGTTATCTGGTGACTTGAACCGATTATAGAGAATGGGTGTAATCTATAAAATATCGATACCTTCCATATTTAATGATCTGTAAATATCTTATTAAAGGCTTACAGTATTCGATTAAAAGTATCGTACTGCCAGCTCTGACTATACGCTACAGGCTTACTTTGTGTTTTTCGCACTTATCGGTATTTTTTTTCCTTTTACTTTTTTCTACTTCACAAATTTTAAGTCTTTAATAACACTGGATTAAACTTCCTTGACATCGATAGCAAGGTCTACAATTCTAATAATAGTTCTTGCGAAGTGTCAATCGTATGCAATCTATTTTCCAATTATATTCCATTATATAAAAGCATTACTTTTAAAGCAGGGATAGGTGTTTAGTTAATTAATAATAAATTGTATGATGGCAGTAGACAAATATTTTCAACCGCGTAATTATAAATTTACTCGATTCCAAGAATGGTAAGTAATATAAAATGGCAACTTAAACATTTGAGATATGTTTTTTTTTTTAAATTAAGAATTTAACGGTTGCATACAATTAGTGTACATTTCTTTAATTATTATAACGAAAGTGATTCTGTTTTCTTTAAATGTTTTGATTTTGTAAGAAATTTTCCCGAATAACAGAGGTTTAAAAAAAAAATGGCCTACTTTTATTAAATTCTTAACTGCTTTTATCTTTTTATTATCAGAAAAATTAACAAACGGTCCCATCTAGTTGGATGGATTTAATTTTTTTAAATTTTTTTTTATGAGAAACTATCAGAAAGCTAAAAATAAAAAAAAAAAAGAAGATTTTTTAAGACTTAGCATTTCGATTATCACCCCAACTGCATTTTTGTTGGCACTTGTTTAAGAAACAAAATCATATTCCTCATTTAAAATAAATTCTGTGGATTTGGGAATAAAATGGTTTGAAGTACAATATATCTAAGCGGCAATTAGTAATTTATCTAAAAAAAATTGTAGTTGCATGAAATTCCAAATAAAAATTTCAATCCTCTAAATATTGGACAATGTATACTTAATTTTGCACAAAAACCACCTCATGTTTTCTTTACCAAATGGTGGCGACCATATACGATTGATAAGAATGGCCAGTTTGGATTAACACATATAAATGTAAAGACCTTTCTACTTACATTTTTTAAAATTTTCTATTTGACTCGGGTACAACTTATTTAACAATAAATTATTAATATAAGTAAATTGATTACATAAATATTTAAATTTTCATTTGCGTTTTGCTATATAGAATGATGTTAGAAGTGCTTTTAAGTGATGGTTTTTTTTTTTCCTTCTGAAAATTCATTGTTAACTATGTAGTTAAGCCGCAGAAATCTTTAAAATAAAAAAATGAAAGCCAAATTACTATTTAGTGATCTAAAAAATTAGAATAAGCCAAGCAGGCCAACCAGAGCCGTCGCTCGACTTCTCTAAGCTCCTGTTGCCACTCTTGCGGTTTGTTCTCCCCCACATTGCATTGAGAGATGATCAGTAAGAAAATATCCACATCGCATCTTGAAGCCCCTAAAAATATCCGAGGCCCATTGCAGTCGTAGGGGTTGCTGGGCTCACACTAGGTTTCTATGGTTACGTGAACGCCTACATTATCTTGAACCAGCCTCTCTACCGTTGCTCTCAAAGATTAGAATGCTGCAAAACTAAATGAAATTGTTTACCAAAATGCATTCTTGTATTTTTGAATTTATAAAAAAAAATGTATGGGAACTAAAAAGATTTCATGGGCGATAATAAGCTAGTGACTATGCATACCCTCAAGGGCGCCACATTGGAATGAATTTAGTTTACGCCCCACTGGTGCGTCGATAAAGATGTCTTTGATCATTATTATGGCTAATTTCGGCTCTTCCCACGCGAAAGTTTGAAATGTCACGTTAACATTGTCTGAAAGAAAAGATGGAGTAAAAGGCATAAGTAAGTAAGTAGTAAGATGAATCTTGAACGGTGGAGGAGTCTAGGAAGCATTCTCCCCAGATTTTTTTTTTTTTTTTTTTTTTTTTGGGTGAAAAAAAAAAGGGGGGGGGGGTGGTTCGGAGATGCGCCTTATCCACATCCATTTTTTCCGGATGATGTTTTCATCAATAGGCTCCTGGTATCTAGTAAGTCTTTGTTAGTGATGGTGTCTGGCCATTTGATGTTCAGGCTCGTTCTAAGACAGTGTTTATGAATGTGTGTACTTCAGGCGTAATGCTCACTGTTGTTTTCCAAGCTTTGGCTCCATAGAGTAGGCCTGTTTTGACATTTGTGTTGAAAATTCTGACTTGGGTTGGAAGAGTCAGCGCCTTTTACAGCCACATTTTCTTTAATAGCATAAATGATGACCCAGCCTTTCCAAGTCTAGCCTTGACTTTCGCTTCGGACCCACCATAATTTAAGACAATGGTGCTGCCTGGGTATGTAAAGGCCTCGACTTCTTCTATTGGATTTCCTACCAGAGAGATATGCTGTTGGTTGGCTGAGTTTTCAATTATGATCTTTGTCTTGCTTTTATTTATATAAATGATCTACTATTAGTGCCACCATGGGGGCCAAATAATTACAGGGTGGGCCAATAAAAGTGAGAACATCGCGTAGCATATAAGTTAGTTCAAAATATAATTTAATTAATTATAATTCTTCATGGAATTGTTTTTTGCAAAATATTTAGCTAATCAGAAATCATGTTCAATGTGTCCTCCTTGCTTCTAAACGACTTTACGCTAATTTGGGTATAGTTAAACTAAATTTTATATAATTAAATCACATTTTACGAGATGTTCTCACTTTTATTGGCCCACCCTTTATGCCGTTCGCCCTTTCACGATACAAACTAAGCACTTCCGTAAAAGTGACACCTGGGTGAACAACCTCACCCTTCCCCCTTTCTACACCGCTGGAAGGGGCGTAGCTAGAGTGTTTGGCGTCCAGGAACATGATTAAATTTCATAATTTCTGTTTCGACCCTGAACTTCGCCGAAAGCGATCAAATGGAAAATTTCGGCGCCGAAACCGAATCCAAAAAAATCGGTAGGTCTTGACTTCATTTATCAAGCATACTTAGTAACATATCGATGTCATCTAAGCAGCATACTTATTTACATATCGACAAAATTTAAACAGCAAACTAACTGACGTATTAACGTCATTTATCGGCGAACTTTTTGACAGATTGTCGTCATTAAATCAGCGAACAATTTCACCTAATGACGTCATTTAACCAGTAAACTTATTGACGTGCCTTAACCAACTCTTCCATTGACAAGGAGACGTACAACATGCGATTTGACGCTACGACGTACATCATGTCAGCATTAATAAGGGCCAGTTCCTAGTGGTAGGTGATTGATATGACCAGTTCCTGATGGTAGGTGATTGATATGTCCAGTTTATAGTGGTAGATGATTGATATGACCAGTTTCTAGTGGTAGGTGATTGATATGACCAGTTTCTAGTGGTAGATGACTGATATGAGCAGTTTCTAGTGGTAGTTGATTGATATGACCAGTTTCTAGTGGTAGGTGATTGATATGACCAGTTTCTAGTGGTAGATGATTGATACGACCAGTTTCTAGTGGTAGATGATGGATATGACCAGTTTCTAGTGGTAGGTGTTTGATATGACCAGTTCCTGGTGGTAGATGTATGATATGACCAGTTCGTGGTGGTAGATGATTGATATGACCAGTTCCTAGTGGTAGATGATTGATATGACCAGTTCCTTGTGATAAATGATTGCTAGGATCAGTTCCTTGTGACAGATGTTTAATAGGACCAGTTCGTTGTGATATATTATTGATAGGACCAGTTCCTTGTGAAAGAGGATTTTTAGGACCAGTGCCTTGTGGTAGGTAATTACTGGGCCCAGTTCCTCTCGGTTGATACTTACTAGACCCAGTTCATTGCGGTAAATACTTGATACATTCCATCATCAGAATCAATAGCCATCACCAAGTGACAACAATTATTAATTATACATTGCACGCGGACGCCAACCATGGCTGATTCCATTCATAATGTGGGGCCTTTAGCACAAGAGTAGAACAGGGGTAGGCACAGGGCTTGTGTGTGGGTATGATGTGAGGGAATTGTACATGGCTTTGGTGTGGATGCTTTGCATGTGACTTCTATGTTGTTAGTTTGTATTTGGACATGATGTGGTTGGTTTGTATGTGGACATGATGTGGTTGGTTTGTATGTGGCTTTGATGTGGTTGGTTTGTATGTGGAAATGGTGTGGTTGGTTTGTATGTGGACCTGATTTTGGTTGGTTTTTATATGGAAATAGTGTGGTTGGTTTGTATGTGCATCTTATCTCGTTATTTTGTCTGTGTACATGATGTGGTTGTTTTGTATGTGGACATGATGTGGTTGGTTTGTACTTGGACACGATGTTGTTGGTTTTTATGTGGAAATGATGTGGTTGGTTTTTATGTGTACATGATGTGGTTGGTTTGTATTTGGACATGATGTGGTTGGTTTGTATGTGGATATGATGTGGTTGGTTTGTATGTGGAGATTATATGTTTGCTTTGTATGTGAACATGATGTGGTCGACTTGGTGCTGAAAGTACATGCTGATTGCCGATGAAACAGAAGCGTAACTGGAAGTTGTTAAAGGGTCGTTCGCAAATTATATCACTCAAGAATTACCTTTTCAGACCTCCTCGCTTTTGTCACACAGTGTCAAAAATCCTTACTCCCCCCCCTCCCCCTTTTGTGTCACGTTATATCTAAAAAATAAGATAAGATAAGATACGATTCTTTTATTGATCCAAATAAATGGAAATGTTTTTTGATTGCATTATACATTTTCAGCACAAAAATAAAACAATTTGAACACAAGACATTTATAATAAATTATTTCAAACAGCCATTTAGTGAGTTCTCTTAGCAAAATCGGGGACTTATTAGTTCTCATTCAGATGTGTGACTTCAGAGGAAGCACGCCGGTAAATTCGTACAGATTGGGGAACAAAAGAATTTTTATATCGGTCAGTCCTCGCCCTGATGGAAAGAATTCGTCCCGAACGGCCCGATCCTAAGTATCTATGATGAAGAGGGTGGGATGTATCATCCAAAATGTGTTTAGTTTTGCAAAAACATCTTTCTTCATATAGTTCTTCAAGTGAAGGATGTTTAGTTTGTGTTATGTTTCTAGCTTTCTTGATTAGTCGGTTTATGCGGTGTTTAATATCAGACGTTGAATTCCCACACCATATTCAAAACATATATAACATTTTCATTACTAAACTAAGATTTTATTTTTATTCTTTAACATTTCCCCACAATCGATTAAGATTGTCCTATTATTAGAAAACTGTGACGCGAAACAACGAAGTCCTCCCCGAGCCGAATGTAAAATGGCCACTGCAGTTTTTGCGTCATTTTTTCGATATGTGCAGAAGGTGTGCGTGACTGAATTTCACGGTACCTATAATACCTGAGGCCATTTCAACCTGAAATTATTTTTTAAAAATCAAATGAATAAAGTTTTTTTAAAAATAGAAAATTTTAGATTTAAATATTTTTGTTACGTCACAAATTTTTGACATCCCCCCCCCCTCGTTACAAAGTGTCACAAATTCTCAACACCCCCTCCCGCTGAGCGTGACTTAATTTGCGAACGATCCCTAATGGCGTCTCTTTGATTGAGCTTACAGTAAACTTAATGTTGTTGGTCCCTCAACATCGACTAGGATCATCTAGTCACCCGGTTAGGGGGGTGGGTGGGTCACGGTGAGTGCGCAAATGTAAATTTAATAGAGTGTAGATGTAGATGTAGAGATAGATGTCGCTGTTGATGTAGAGGTAGCTGTCGATGTAGAGGTAGATGTCGATGTCGATGTGGAGGTAGATGTAGATGTCGATGTAGATGCAGTGGTAGATGTCGGTGTAGATGTAGTGGTAGATGTCGGTGTAGATGTAGTGGTATATGTCGGTGAAGATGTAGTGGTAGATGTCGGTGTAGATGTAGTGATAGATGTCGGTGTAAATGTAGTGGTAGATGTCGGTGTAGATGTGGAGGTAGATGTCGATGTAGAGGTAGATGTCGCTGTTGATGTAGAGGTAGCTGTCGATGTAGAGGTAGATGTCGATGTAGATGTGGAGGTAGATGTCGACATCGATGTAGATGTAGTGGTAGATGTCGGTGTAGATGTAGTGGTAGATGTCGGTGTAGATGTAGAGGAAGATGTCGGTGTAGATGTAGTGGTAGATGTCGGTGTAGATGTAGTGGTAGATGTCGATGTAGATGTAGTGGTAGATGTCGGTGTAGATGTAGTGGTAGATGTCGGTGTAGATGTAGTGGTAGATGTCGGTGTAGATGTGGAGGTAGATGTAGATGTAGATGTCGATGTAGATGTAGTGGTAGATGTCGATGTAGATGTAGTGGTAGATGTCGGTGTAGATGTAGTGGTAGATGTCGATGTAGATGTAGTGGTAGATGTCGGTGTAGATGTAGTGGTAGATGTCGGTGTAGATGTAGTGGTAGATGTCGATGTAGATGTAGTGGTAGATGTCGGTGTAGATGTAGTGGTAGATGTCAGTGTAGATGTAGTGGTAGATGTCGATGTAGATGTAGTGGTAGATGTCGGTGTAGATGTAGTGGTAGATGTTGGTGTAGATGTAGTGGTAGATGTCGGTGTAGATGTAGTGGTAGATGTCGGTGTAGATGTGGAGGTAGATGTAGATGCAGATGTCAATGTAGATGTAGATGTCGATGTAGATGTAGTGGTAGATGTCGGTGTAGATGTAGTGGTAGATGTCGGTGTAGATGTAGTGGTAGATGTCGGTTTAGAGGTAGATGTCGACATCGATGTAGATGTCGATAAAGAGGTAGATGTTCATGTAGATGTAGTGGTAGATGTCTATGTAGATGTAGAAGTAGATGTCATTGTAGATGTAGAGTTAGATGTCGATGTAGCTGCTGATGTAGATGTATTGGTAGATGTAGATGTAGATTTGAGATTGATGTTATTTGTGTAGATTGACCGTGATCTGCTCTGTAAGAGTGACGTGATATAACAATAACAGTACCCCCTCCCCCCTCACTGGTCCCCTGCTGCAACCTCATATAGATTGCTTGGACATATTGGCATTAATTTCTGGAGATGTCATTGCTGATGTTATTTTATTTTAATTGCATATTAAAAAAAGCTATAGCTTTTGCGTGCTCGCAGTTATTCTTATATTGCATTCACCCTGAGTAGCATGGTGTCATGTTTCCAGACCACCAGATAGTGGGTGGAGATTGTTGCTACCTCGGTCGCCAGTTCTCAAACACATGGGCTCAAGGTGTGTGCAGTGAACGCCCAGACACTAGGAAATGGGAGAATGAAAGCCATGAATTAATTATGGAAATGCTCCAGCGATCTCTATTGACGTCTTGCTCGAATTGCTGTGTATAGGAGATGGTCCAGGGATAATGTGGATACCGGGGTGGGTAATTGGGGGGAGGGGGGGATGATGACGCAAAGATTAAGGAGTTTTTTTTTTTTCAGAACATTGACATTGAGAGAATGTGCTATAATAAATTATATTATTCATAGTAAAGTACGCCTTCACTGTTGGTAGTGTCGAATAATGGCTTGACAGTCTCATTAAATATGTAATCTCGTCTCCTGTTGACATACTACCTAATATGTCCTATGTCAGTTTAAAGTTATTCATGGCAGGTACATTTAATCACTTGTGTTGAGAAATGGAAGAGTCGAGGAATTTCAAAGCGTTTTGTTGACAGTGTGAACCAATGGACCTGGGTCAATTCTGAATATTTTGACTTGAAGTGTTTCTTTGAGAAAATTTGTTCCGGGTGGGCAGTGCGTATGGTGGGGTGGAGGGGGTAATCCCCCCCCTCCCAACGCGTCATTTTTTTTTTGTAGGGGCAGCCTTTTCGGCTAACTGGATTGTTTTTATCCTGGCAGTGGTTGACAAATATCCCCCCTTTCCATGGCAGCACTAACCCTAGCTATTCCTTTGGGCAGTGCATCTCTCACCGCCAACTTAGTGCATAATGACGACCGGGCCAGATGTTACTTTTATTGGTGGGGGTAGGACAGAAATCGAGGGTGCCGAGGGCTCACAAGCGAAAGTGGGACTTGGTCTGGGGAGGGGTTAACCCATCCCCCTCACCCCACAATTTTTTAAAATAAATTCAAAATCAAGAGGCGCCCTTTGACCTATTCCTGAACTCAGTATTTCTGTCAGAACATTTGATCCTGGCAGGTACGGTTTAGGAGTTGGCGCGAGGGGGGGGATATATCAGCGTGCCAATTAGGCATTGTGGCACCCAATGCTATACATAACATGAATCCATACCAGTTGTGGCACGGTCCATAGTCCATAGAATTATTTGAACCCAATCTTAGTTTCGCCGCCCCCGTAGTGTCACGTTGGGGGAGGGTAAGAACAGAAATCGAGGGCGCCAATGGCTACCGAATAAAATCGAAGAACATTTTACTGCAAGGGGTGGGGGTGTCACTTAACTTGCTTCAGGGGTACCCCCCTTCCGGACCCGGGGGAAAAAAAAAGCCTTAAAGAGACCCAGTTGACTTGGTATTTAATTTCCAGAGATCACTTTCAATATTAGTAATGCCAATATTTGCTGTTAAAAAATGGTAGAACATTTTGGACCATTCAATAAAATGATCGATAGCAAACAATGACAATGTCGATGGGAGCTCATTAACTCTTCATATTCGTCAGCTTATTAAATGATCAAATTCATTGGTTGCACACAAAATAAACTTTATGAGATGAGGCTTACCGCTCATTTTTTTTAATTTTTCACATTTACAAAAATTAATATGTGGACGTCACTTGATGCGTCTCATCCTAACATTGGATTGGCCTTCAATCCAGAGCTAATCCTAGTTTTTTTTTTTTAATTATTATCTTAATTACCTGGAGAAATTACAAACCCGAGAAGGGAAAGGTGGATATCACAGACAGACGAGCTATCAGAGGCCGTGGTCGACCCACAGACAGACGAGCTATCAGAGGCCGTGGTCGACCCACAGACAGACGAGCTATCAGAGGCCGTGGTCGACCCACAGACAGACGAGCTATCAGAGGCCGCGGTTGACCCACAGGCGGTTGAACTATCAGTTTTGCGGAGTTCAGTCTCCACATGGTGACCCTTTTCATTTTGGTTTGGAGTCGCCATCGATTTATGAATGAAAGTGGCACGGGCAACATGATTCTTAGTTAGAATTGATTACGTCATCACTACACCGTGTATATCATAAAGTTTATGAGGCTTTCCATTTTCAATATAATGTATATATTATTAATACACTTTATGAGGCTTTCAATTTTCAATACACTGTGTACATCATACACTGTACGAGGCTACCGATTTCAAATAGAATCGTCCAATCATTGTACGCCAAGGTTCCCTTATTAGCGTTCCTCTAAGGCAGTGTCCTGAGCGTCACCGTATTTTAAAAAGGGGAGGGGGGAAAGGGGGCGTCTCAAAAGATGTGTTAAAAACCACTGCGAAACAAGTTTTAAATGGACAGCCAAATATATTCATAACGATCTAGAGCAGGGCTGCACAACATACGGCCCGCGGGCCGCATGCGACTACCAGTATTCCATTTGTGGCCCGCGAGGGTAACGAAACATTCTTTATTGTTATTTTTTTTAAAAATAGATTTCCCCCTGTCCTATTTTCTTTTGGCCCGCACAAGTTTTTCATAAAGTATTACGGCCCGCCTTACATTTTTAGCTGTGCAGGCCTGATCTAGAGAATTCTAGAGTACCAATAAGAAATGTTAAATTCTGGACTTCAGATGGACGATACGTCACGTGAGGTGGCACCCACAGAGTACTTCCGGCAGATGAAGTAAGGGAGAAAACGTGGTCTCGTTTGAAGAGCCGGTATTTCAACAGTCGAGTGTCAGTTAAGTTTGAAATTAAACAGTTAAGAAAAGCAAATGAGACCAAACACTATTACAGAGACAGGACGTGACACCATCATGGTGACCCACTCAACACAAACTGAAAAGAATCAAGAAATTATTTCCTGTTATCAGTTTTGTGTTTCTCTTAGTTCACATGATCAAAGCTTCCCGAATTTCTTTTTGAACGCATTATTTTGTTTTATAACATGGAGCGTTCAAAAAGAAATTTGACTAACCTTCGACGCAAATTTGAAGAAAATTTGATGAACTTTTGATCATGTGCATAAAGCAGCATCGATTACATCCTTTAAATTAACTTCGCTTTTAAGTTATGGCTGGCTAACAAAATCTTCAGACGGCTAGTTCACCCACTTCCCGTCAAGCTATCGAGTTGAAACTTGGCACATAGACTTATTGCCGATGACAACATATTCTAACAAAGTTTAAGCCCCATCCCCCAACCCTCAAAACTCATTTGTTCATGTTTTTTTTTCAAGGGGAATATAAAATAAAATTCCCGATACCTGTGTCAAATGAGATTCCTTAAGAAAAATCTCGAGTACGTCTTATGTGTACTATTTATTATTATTTTTTCTTCTTCTTCTTCTTCTTCTTCTATATCTTAAGGGCCCACGATCAATTTATTGATCATTTTGGCTCCTATGCATGTAGATGGGATTTGCCATGTTTCTGTTACTGGTGGTGATGAGGAAATTATGCACTAGGGGTTTGAAGGCTTGAGGCAATAGACAAAAATGTGTCTAGTGTTGTCGCCTCAACTGTTCCTTTTGAAAGATGGTTCCAGTCCCTGATTGTCTTGGGCAGGAATGAGCAGCTCCTATACTGGCTTCTTGCTGGTAGGAGCCTGAATTGCCTGTCATGGCCTCGTCGCTGTCTATGGGGGAGAGGGACGAGTTTCTGTTTAATACTGGAACAGTGGACCAGCCCATTATTTATCCTGTACATCATGGAGAGCCTGGATTGTCGTCGTCGTTTCTCCAATGGTGACCAGCCTAGTGTTTCTAGCATGCTGCCAACACTAGAGGTATTCCTTGGCATAAATTTTTTTAATGCAATTTTCTGAAATCGTTCATGAAATCAGCCTGCGGCGTAAAACCTGGTGGGTCATTAGAGTAATAGTCTACTTCAGGGGTGTCAAGAACATGCGTGGTTGCGAGCCCTGAAGGCTGGGGGCAGCAGCAATTGGGATTCTTATAAAGGGGCGTTACTTGTATGCACGTTGTGTCAATAGTTTACCCCCCCCCCCAAGCCCCATTGCTCGATATTACATTCTACGTAGGATTTATATTTTTTTTTAAAACTTTCTTTTTAGTGTTGTTTAATTTTTTTTAATGTAAATCCCCGGGTCAAGGACACGTGTCGCAATTTCATGGAACTATTCTGTGGTTGTAAAAGCTCTAATCTCAGTTCTTGTTTCGACATTTCTTTTTCTCTTCCGTGATAAAAGGCCTATTGACGTAATAGGTTCGCGGTGCAATCGGTGACAGCTGCATTCGGTGACAACTGCAGGCAATAGTCATTGAAACTGAGATATTTAGTCCACCTAATAAACAGAAATTTATCGCATTATTTTGGAAGATTTGATTCCTATTTCTGCCACAGGGAAAAAGATATCGATAACTGTCTTGAACATCACAAGCATGTTAAGGCCGCGGCTAAACTGCCCCCCCCCCCCACCAACTTTCTGAGGTCCAAGGAATATAAACTACAATATAGAGTGTGTGTGTATGAGAGAGAGAGAGAGAGAGAGAGAGAGAGAGAGAGA
>CAXITT010000648.1:6164-16173 GCA_964033795.1 Lymnaea stagnalis | reverse complement strand
CTCTATCTACCTCCTGCAGCACCACTATGACATCACTGCGGCACACCTCTATCTACCTCCTGCAGCACCACTATGACATCACTGCGGCACACCTCTATCTACCTCCTGCAGCACCACTATGACATCACTGCGGCACACCTCTATCTACCTCCTGCAGCACCACTATGACATCACTGCGGCACACCTCTATCTACCTCCTGCAACACCACTATGACATCACTGCGGCACACCTCTATCTACCTCCTGCAACACCACTATGGCCTCAGTGCGGCACATCTTTATTTAGATATGCAACATAACTGTGGGATTTTTTAGCATTCGCTTTTTACAGGGACTTGGTTAAAATTATTCTGTAATTGTGTAAGGAGTTTCTATAAAAAAAAATTATAATCATAAAAAAAAAAGACGAGATCAATGACACATTTAACCATTGCCTAACACCCGCAAATAGCCCAGGCATTTTACAATTTACTGCTGACCTAATTACATGTCAGTGTTACATGCTGTGAACGGCTAAAAGGAATTTTCGTAATAACTGATTAAAACCTGCGATTCGGCAGACTGCCTGGATGTGCCATTGTGGCGCCGAGCGCTCTAAGCCTGCCAACGACAAGATAGGATCACGTTGCATTGTGGGGATGCTCGCCATCATCCCCACACATCACACACATCGTCGCCTCCACATATCCTCTTAGATCCACACCATCCACATCCACACACGCTTTGCAATGTGAGACCGGCAAAGAACAGGGCCGTGCAGAGGGGGCCCCGAAGAAATACACATTGTAGGTGCCATTTGTATTTAAAGATAATTAAATGAAACGTATTACTATCTGACCTAGGCCTGAGCATGGACCTGGGCCTGAGTATGGACCTGGGCCTGAGCACGGACCTGGGCCTGAGCACGGACCTGGGCCTGAGCACGGACCTGGGCCTGAGCACGGACCTGGGCCTGAGCACGGACCTGGGCCTGAGCACGGACCTGGGCCTGAGCACGGACCTGGGCCTGAGCACGGACCTGGGCCTGAGCACGGTCCTGGGCCTGAGCACGGACCTGGGCCTGAGCACGGACCTAGGCCTGAGAACGGACCTAGGCATGAGCACGGACCTAGGACTGAGCACGGACCTTGGCCTGAGAACGGACCTAGGCATGAGCACGGACCTAGGACTGAGCATGGACCTAGGCCTGAGAACGGACCTAGGCATGAGCACGGACCTGGGCCTGAGCACGACCTGGGCCTGAGCATGGACCTGGGTCTGAGCACGGACCTAGGACTGAGCACGGACTTAGGCCTGAGAACGGACCTAGGCCTGAGCACGCCCCCGGATACAAATACACCTTGTAACAGAAAACCACTGGGATTTAAACAAATCCCCATGGCAATTAATATATAAATATATACTTAGACCCAGAAAGAAGACCCACTTATGAGCCTTTATATACATGTACAAAATACTGTGGCGTAACCAGGGTTGGTTTCACCCGGTGCGGTAAACTCATGGCGTCATCCCCCTCCCCCCGACTTCCAGGATGGACTCCATCTTGTTAAAATAAGTCCACAGCATAACAATGACAAGAAAAAACAACAAATTAATTACATTGAAGGCCAGGAGGTAACTTTATTTAAGACCTGTAACAACATTAAGTTATAGCTTTTTTTTAAAATATTAAATTTACTTAATTAAAATTTTATTTTCCTGGTCTTCAAAGCTGTCAATCACTTGAGCAAAATCAATATCCTTCACCGTATCTATTTTAATTGATATTAAAGCCAGATCAAAAAGCCTTGACTGGCCCATGGTGGATCGTATATAGTTCTTGATAAGCCTTTATTTTGAAAAGCTCTGATCAAATGAAGCCACGTACACACAGATCGTAAGAAACAATTGAAGGGTTAGCGAGAGTATTGGAAGAGATTCGAGGAAGTCTCATTCAGCCATGAATTTAAAAACATCAAATACTGAGCAGTCCATGACTTTGTGAAATTCAATATCAGCCGCCTTTATGTGTCTTCTAAGCCTTGGTATTTATTTTAAAAGTTCATCTTCTGATAACTAACCATAGAAAGGGGTTAACTTTGGAACGGACACCAATAGCTCTTGCTGCTAGTAGACTCTTGGGTTGAACAGCCCGTAACATATCTGCTACTTCCTTGATCGCTGATGATCTGATATGGGGTCAAGAATGAAAGCAAACAATGCACTCCAGCATCTTCTTACTGTTTTCTTCTCACAGAGAGAGTCCAGCATCTATTTATTGCCATTCTCTTTTTAAACCTTAATCTTGTTGTTATAGAGAGCTTGTTTACATCATATTTCTCGTGCGTCCCCTCTGATTGACCCCGCATGAGACGCTGTGTTCACAAAGGGGTGTGGCTTAGGTCTTTGAAGTAGCTTGTTTACAATCGGCTTCCAATTACGCATTTTGTAGATTGTCTTCCGGTAATTTCTCGAATGTACTCCTTAACCCGAGATATGTAAACAACACGTTATAGGTCCTTCTGGAAGCGTCTTACGCTACATGTATATAAGGATTGACAGATACAGAGAAAGGACGGATATTTTTCAGATAGATTTTCTTAACATTACGATGCGTGTTTTATTCTTTGTGTATTTGTGTGCTCCTACTTATATGTGTTTATTTCGCATTATTTATTGGCATCATTATTTCTAATTGTATTAACTGTGTACCGGTACGAGATCTACCATACTGTAAGTTGAAGATTGTAATTTTATTTTATTTTGTAATTATCTTAAGACATAATAAATCTTAATTAAATTGTAACTAGAAACTGTTTTGGGTCGTATCTTTAATATTGTTGATTCTATGGTATCGTCCTTTGTTAGGCACTGTTTACAACGAGCCAATTAAAATTAAAATAGGAGATTAATTTCTCCCAATACAAGTCAGTGCGTAACACTTGTCTCTAGCGAAATTCTATGTTAAACTGATTTTAAAAGTGCATTTTCAATAGCATAGTCTACCAAGTGACAGCGCTTTTCGTACCAATCTTAAGGCCTCTAGGTTGGTGACCACTCTGTCAAGAGTAAAGCCTTAGTCTGCAGATACTGCTGCATCGGTCTAAAGGTAAATGTAGCAGATAAATGTGAAATCATAGAAAGCATGTAAAAGACATTATGCTGTATGACAACCGTGCTCAAATGTAAAGGGGCTGTGCAGGTGACGAATCGCCGAAAATATTTATTTTTGAGTATTTCTCGGTTTCGATATTCTATTTAATTTTTTTAAATAAAAGAAAAATATATAAATTTTAATTAATTATTAAAAGATAATCGAAAATTTTGTAAAAAAATTTTGTTTAATCATATAAATGGATAAAAAGGAGTTTTTTAAAATGTTTTTAATTTTTATCCACTTCGATTCATGTCTGACCACATCGTATTTAAGGAAAGCTTAATTTCCCATAATTTAGATCAATATAGCTACCTATCACTTATCAAAGTTACCGAACACTTTAATCGGTGTTGAAGGGTGATCAAAACGGTGTTTTTTTAAACAAAAATTATTTAATTATTTTGGGGGTCACCTCATTTCTGACGCATCAACCTTGAAATTTTAATAAAACAAGCAGTTGGATAGGTTACATGTGTGGAAAATTTATGTGTGATCTGTTATCTTTTTTTATGAAATTCGGTTAGATAGAGAATCATGTGCTCTGTAAATTATGCATTTTTTAATTTGATTCCCCCACCTGAGATGGTGCCACCCGGTGCGGTCCTCCCGTACCCCGTTGCTACGCCTCTGCTAACATAAGCCCTGAACATTGAGTTAAAAACCGCATAAATATACAAAAATCATAGTACAATCGTTTTCATAAAAAAAACTACTAATCACATACAGAACACACTAAATAAAGTCACATACACTAAGTCTACCATATTTCAAAATACACAACACGCTTTTGTCGACTACTGTTAAAAGTGTGCAGCTGTACCAAACTGCCACACGCCTACAGAGTATCAAGTGGCAGAAGCTCAACCAGTGCTCCAAAATAAAATAAAATAACATGAGAATGAAATGAAATGCCAGAACAATTTCGCAGACCCACACCAGCCATTAATCGATCCGAGGCTTTCACAATGCCCCTCCACTCTCCAACCCGCTTCCACTAAAATACAGTTTATGAACCCGCAGCCTCGGGCCAGCCATGTCCCCCACTGGTTTTTTTTTTTTTTTTTTACGAGAGTTCCGGACATGCGCATTTGGCAACGGATCAAACCACTGGGGCTGGACGCGAGTAACTAGCGATTTCAACATTGACCGGATGTGCCAGCCATGTCCCCCACTGGTTTTTTTTTTTTTTTTTTTACGAGAGTTCCGGACATGCGCATTTGGCAACGGATCAAACCACTGGGGCTGGACGCGAGTAACTAGCGATTTCAACATTGACCGGATGACAGACCGGGGAGGGCTGCAATGGGAAGATGAGGCATTGTAGGTGCTAACGACCGGTTAATTGTAAGCCCTGTTGAAAGAGACCGATGCCTCGCTCACGGCTGGATGGCAGCGATAAGAATAGGGACCCGACGAGCCAAGGACAGCGGTCGGATATCGGGCGTTGCCATTTAAATGGGTGAAGGACAGTCGAAGATTGATTCGGAGGGAAAGTGCTATTAAGATTTGAGTAGGACGCGAAAATGTAAGCGAGAGTTTAATTATGATTTCAAATTCATTGACCTACATTTCAACGATTTTGACAGATGATCAACACATTTCTATTACTAAAATCATCAATGCAATGTTTGACTTAGCGTCAAAATGTTTTATGATACTATACAATTTAACCGGCGTCGCTCGGGATTGCATTCGGAGCAGAAAAATTCTGCCGTCTTGAAACTAACACAGAAATTAAGGGGCCTGTAAAACAACAGATCGTTAAGATGAACAAAATAATAAAGTGTTAAATTTTCTTTTCTTCAAAATGTATGTGCCGTACAGATCTCGATCTCAAGTGGCGTATAGTCCCTGTTAAATAGAGATGCAATGCCATCCCCCCCCCCCCCGAAGATATCCAGATTCCAACCGCGATGGAATCCCGTTACCGGTAGGATCTCTACCCTGTTAGGATCCCTACCCCGTAGGATCCAGCCCCCCTTTGGGATCACGATCCCGTTTCCAGATCCCGCGTGATTCGATCCCGGTAGGGTCCCGTTACGGAAGGGATCTTTTTCAAGTTGGGATCTATTTCCCGACGGGATCCTGTTTCCAGTGTGATCCCGATCGGTGGGGGGGGGGAGGGGGGGGATGACGATCTCGATCAGTGACAGATATAGAACCAGATACTGAACTTCTATAAATATAACCGGATACTGAACTTCTATAAATATAACCGGATACTGAACTTCTAATGAGCCAAAAAATGAAATTCGGTACTTGCCTTTGAAATTATACTAATTTTTTGTTTGAAAGGTTGCGAGCTGCCACTGAAAGGTTTGGTATTTCCCTGAAATGTGGCGAGCTTTCACTGAAAGGTTTGGAATTGTCCCTGAAAGGTTGCGAGCTGCAACTGAAAGATTTGGTATTGTCCCTGAAAGGTTGTGAGCTGTCACTGAAAGGTTTGGTATGCTCCCTGAAAGGTTTTGAGCTGTCACTGAAAGATTTGGTATTGTCCCTGAAAGGTTGTGAGCTGTAACTGAAATATTACATTAAGAAATGGCGTCAGGGGGCCGTCGAGCTTGCGCTCTTTGTGCCCTCCCCAAAACACCCCTCCACAACACGGTATCGGGCCGCGGAGCGGCACGTCGGTGATGTCCCTTTGTCAGGCGGCCCCCACAGGAGTCTCCTCGACCAGGTCTCCGCCGGGGGCCGTCCTAACCCAAAGACACCCGGTCGGTCCGACACTTGTTATTTCGCACAGTGCACACAATCGACTTTTTCAGGAGTCGGGATGGAAAATTTTACGTCCTAATATCTTCCCCCACCCATCCCGGGGAAGCGTTAGACGCCCTATAAGAGGGATTCTACAGTGGGTTTCCACAACGCAACTAATTCGCGATGCAGCTGGGACGAAACGTTTGCCTTGGAGCAGCTTCTCAGGGCTGCATAGTAAGAATCATCGGCCAGAGGTTACCACCTTCGCCTCTCGCCTCATATCCATTAACGGCAACTTGTAATCATGATCCCTACCCTGTCACTGCCTATTGTTCCAGTTGGGAAATATCACAACTGGCAGCCCTGTAGGAGCTGTTTTATGTACGGCAGGTACCGAGAACATCCCTTGTCTGCCCACGCAGGACGCGTCCAGTGGTTGTGTTTCCCGGTTAACGTCGAGGTGGTCGGTGGCCGACGCCTCCTAATCGACATGTCACGACAGACTTGCCAACCGGAGACCGGGCACGTGAGCTGTAACTGATAGGTTTGATGTTTCGTCGCCAAATATTTTGCGTTGACATTGCCACTGAAATTTTTGGTTTTGTCACTGAAGTGTTTGGTATGTCGGGAACGGAGATAAAGACAGTTGTAGTTGGCAACAAGATACTTCTAAGTTTTACATGGCTTTACAGCAGTGTTTCTCAACATTCCTAATGCCTCGACCCTTTAATACATTTCATCATGTTGTGGTGACCCTAAACCATACACTTATTTTCTTTGCTACTTCATAATTATGTGTTTTCCGATGGTCTTATCTGAGCCCTGTGTAAGGGTAGTGCGATCACTGTGTAAGGTTTGTTCGCCCCCAAAGGGGTCTTGCTTGACCCACAGGTTAAGAACCATTAAGATCAATATGTTTATTCTTAAATCTGATAGTTTTACAACAGACTTGATTACCATCGCACTGCTTAAATAGTGAACTAACGCCTCGAAATCGTACAATACGGTATCTTAATTGGGAAATAAATTAGCATAAAGTACACACAATGTACACAACGACTACTCGCATCGCTGTGCCTAGTGTGGTTTTGAGTTCAGCTGGCGTCAAAAAAAGTTAACTTCCAAAAGTGGATGACCGACGTTTTCTTCATTGCAATCAGCGGTCACTTTGTTTTGCAGACGTGTATCCGCTAAAGATATCAACATTTCGGTCTACGTGCTGACCACATTATCCCAGTCTGTCACTGGTAAAAATTAAAGTTACTGGTGAAATTGGTTCAAATAGAAAGTCATTTCAGCATAAAATAAAATGTTGTAAAATACGAATTAATTAACAAATGAAGACATCATTTACAAAAACTAAGAAGAAACTTGAGATTCATATTTTAGGAGAGGGCTGTTAAAAAAATTAATAAATAAAGAGTCAATATCTATTAAGCCTATTTCCCGTTAACATTATTATAGACTGCTAACTGCCACAAGTTAATATATTATATACTGATTACTACCACAAGTTAACTTATTATATACTGATTACTACCACAAGTTAACTTATTATAGACTGCTACCTACCACAAGCTGTGAATGGTGGGCGAAAGGAAGCGGAGTGTTGCGACCATACGGGCTGATTAAAAATGGTACAGCTGCTTTGCGCGTTCTAAAAATAGATTTTAAATGCCCTCTCAGATCCTATATAGAAATTGTTGTCTAATGTTGCTGTACGGAACCGTTAGGAAATAATAATAATTTCTCCGTCTTTGCACTAACCGCGGTTCAGCCGAACGAAATAACTATGTCACGAAATGACGTCATGGTGCATCGAAGCAAACAAACGTGACGATTGTCTAAAATTGTGCGCTACTTCTGCAGTTGCCGTGTCCAGCGAGATCGTTATGGAAACACAAATCAACAAAATGACCGTCATCACCACCATTAGCCAAACGTGACAGTTTATTTTTTAAAGACTGAACTATTTAGATCCCACCCCCGTGTTAAAAAAATATCTGACATTAACCCCACCCCCGCCCCCTTTCAGGGTAAACATAGTATAATTATAGATCAGCGGTTCTCAACCTGTGGGTCGCGACCCCACGACCCTTACTTAGGGGTTGCCTAAGACCATTGGAAAACACATCTTTATTAAATAGCAATTAAAAATAATTTTATGTTTTAGGGGTCACCACAAACAACGTGAGGACTGTATTAAAGAGTCGCGGCATTAGAAAAGGTTTGAAAACCACTGTGATAGGTCGTCCCCGACCAATCGTATTTCTCGAGCCCTTTCCTCTGGATGTAGAAAGGAACAAAGAGAAATAACCAAAAAATGTAACATATCTTTCTTTCTTCTTTTTTTTTTAATGGAAAAAAACTACCGGAATATTTTGAACCCGGTCTCCTAAACTCGTAGTTCTGACAGGTCTCGGCGTGTCATCGCAAAAGCCGTCTCAAAATCGAGTATTGTAAGCCAAAATCCTAAGAGTCAACAGGTCTGTCCCAATTGTTCACTTTATCCACATCCTGAAAGCGACTAAAAAAAATAATAATAAATCAGAAATAAATGTCTCCATACAGGGTTGTGTTAGGTCTCAGGTCATTTAAGGTCACATGTCATTTAAGATCACATGTCATGTTAGGTCTCAGGTCATGTTAGGTTTGAGTTCAAGCTAGGTCTTATGTCATGTTAGGTCACAGCTCATGTTAAGTCTCAGGTAATGATAGGTCTCAGGTCATGTTAGGTCTCAGGCGACTTCAAATATCCCCCCCCCCCAAAAAAAAATCTATTTCTCTGAAGATCAAGAAGTTATCAAAGGTCGAACAAGTTTAACGGTTAAACAGATTATGATGTAGACTTCGATTCTACCATTAATGCACCTGTGTAGCACAGTGCTCTTGTTGTGTAGCACAGGCCTCTTGTTGTGTATTACAGGCCTCTTTTTGTGTAGCACAGGCCTCTTTTTGTGTAGCTCATGCCTCTTGTTGTGTAGCACATGCCTCTTGTTGTTTAGCACAGGCCTCTTGTTTGTGTAGCACAGGCCTCTTGTTTGTGTAGCACAGGCCTCTTGTTTGTGTAGCACAGGCCTCTTGTTTGTGTAGCACAGGGCTCTTGTGTATTGGGATGAAACGAATCACTCCCTATGTAAACATGAGCTAACACCCCCCCCCCCTTACACACACACACCCAATTTACGTTAACATCGCGTGTAAACCAATGATTTTCTATTATCCCGAGATTGAGCGGGAAACAAATCACCGCATTCCAAGGACAGACGAGATTCTTTTTTTTTTTTTTAAATAATCCTTTATGTTAACTTTGCTTTTGCGTGTTTTTAAAGGCACACTCTTCGGAGGGAACATTGACCCACTTCCCGCCAACCCATCGAGCTAAAACTTAGCACTTGGACTCGTTGCCGATGACAGCATGTTCTCTCAAATTAATTTCTAGCCCCAACTCCAACCCCCGCCCCCCCCCAAATCAGCTTTTTCTGTTTTTCAAAGGAAAGGTAAAGGAAATATGACTCCGCGAAATAAATGCACGACACCTGCGCTAAATGAGGGCCATTTAACACAATGTTTATTGCAAATGCGTTTGGTGCGCAATATTTTCTTTTGTTTTTTTTTCTTCAGAAAAAGGATACATGATATTGAGACTCCTTGTCCGAGGCATCGATTAACTGGGAACATCCTGGAGTGTTCTCCCTGCACCTTGACTCTTCTTTTAGAGTTGGCCATCGTCGTATGTATGAGCCGAGTAGGCTTGTTAGGGACTCCATGTTCTTGTAGAGCGTTGTATAAGTAATTCTTGTCTACGGCAATACCATGAATGCACCCCCTACCTAAAATCCCCCCCACCCCCGGAGGATGGCCACTCCACGCCCTTTCCTAAAATGTACATATTTGAATTTAAAATTGTGCATGATTAAAACTAAAGTCTGTTTAGTTGACGATTCCATTTGTGGCGCTATTCTGAAACCGAGTGTCTCATCACAGTTTACACAGTTGATTTAATACTGCTATGATAAATTATGCACGATTCTGGTGGAACTAGATTTTTGTATAAAATTACCTAAACAGGCTGACTTTCAACATTATTATCAAACACCATAACACCTGAGAAAAAGTCTATACCGGCCCCCAACCCCCCCCCCCCCCCCTCGTCCCATTTCCCAACGGACCCCT
>CAXITT010000647.1:438922-440080 GCA_964033795.1 Lymnaea stagnalis | reverse complement strand
ATCAAGCCAGTCTAGCGGGAGTTTGCTGGGTTATGACGGTCACCTTTCTTGTAGGCACTAGTGATGTTTGTATCAAGCCAGTCTGGCGGGAGTTTGCTGGGTTATGACGGTCACCTTTGTTGTAGGCACTAGTGGTGTTTGCATCAAGCCAGTCTAGAGGGAGTTTGCTGGGTTATGACGGTCACCTTTCTTGTAGGCACTAGTGATGTTTGCATCAAGCCAGTCTAGAGGGAGTTTGCTGGGTTATGACGGTCACCTTTCTTGTAGGCACTAGTGATGTTTGTATCAAGCCAGTCTAGCGGGAGTTTGCTGGGTTATGACGGTCACCTTTCTTGTAGGCACTAGTGATGTTTGTATCAAGCCAGTCTAGAGGGAGTTTGCTGGGTTATGACAGTCACCTTTCTTGTAGGCACTAGTGATGTTTACATAAATCCAGTCTAGCGGGAGTTTGCTGGGTTATGACAGTCACCTTTCTTGTAGGCACTAGTGATGTTTGTATCAAGCCAGTCTAGAGGGAGTTTGCTGGGTTATGACAGTCACCTTTCTTGTAGGCACTAGTGATGTTTGTATCAAGCCAGTCTAGAGGGAGTTTGCTGGGTTATGACGGTCACCTTTCTTGTAGGCACTAGTGATGTTTGTATCAAGCCAGTCTAGAGGGAGTTTGCTGGGTTATGACGGTCACCTTTCTTGTAGGCACTAGTGATGTTTGTATCAAGCCAGTCTAGAGGGAGTTTGCTGGGTTATGACGGTCACCTTTCTTGTAGGCACTAGTGATGTTTGTATCAAGCCAGTCTAGAGGGAGTTTGCTGGGTTATGACGGTCACCTTTCTTGTAGGCACTAGTGATGTTTGTATCAAGCCAGTCTAGAGGGAGTTTGCTGGGTTATGACGGTCACCTTTCTTGTAGGCACTAGTGATGTTTGTATCAAGCCAGTCTAGAGGGAGTTTGCTGGGTTATGACGGTCACCTTTCTTGTAGGCACTAGTGATGTTTGTATCAAGCCAGTCTAGAGGGAGTTTGCTGGGTTATGACGGTCACCTTTCTTGTAGGCACTAGTGATGTTTGTATCAAGCCAGTCTAGAGGGAGTTTGCTGGGTTATGACGGTCACCTTTCTTGTAGGCACTAGTGATGTTTGTATCAAGCCAGTCTAGAGGGAGT
>CAXITT010000647.1:428922-433922 GCA_964033795.1 Lymnaea stagnalis | reverse complement strand
CTTATCATTAAAAGAATTCTATTATTTTGCATTTAATTTTTTTCTTACACTTATTGCTGATTCCCCACAAAAGTCACAACAAATTAGGATATCTCATTCATTTTTTCACCACTGCTCTCGTAGGAAGTCCTCAGATGTTTTGTATCTAGTTCCTAAGAAATATATGTCGTGTGCTTTTGTAATACATTTAACAGGAACACTCATATGTACGTTTTCAAACAATATACAGAATCTCCAAAATATTTACTTTGGCATCTGAATAGGAACCTGCAATGCCTTGGAACTGAAAACGTGTGCCTCCAAAAGAACTTGATTCAATCCAGCTGTATGTTACTAAAATAAATATATAGAAAACGTGTGTTTTTTTTACAATATAAAATGATGTTTATTATTAATTGCGATTTGTAATTCATTTGATGTCAATAAACGTACCCTAAGTAAATATTTCTCAAGCTTTATATATGTATATGTGTCTTCATGGTTAATTAAAGACCCCCCCCCCCCTTTTTTTTTTTTACAATATAAAATGATTTTTATTATTAATTGCGATTTGTAATTCATTTGATGTCAATAAACGTACCCTAAGTAAATATTTCTCAAGCTTTATATATGTATATGTGTCTTCATGGTTAATTAAAGACCCCCCCCCCCCATTTTAATATTCTTATGAAAAAACATTAATTTAAAAATTAACATAAAAGTGATGTGATTGTTACATAATTATAAAATTAATTTACATATTTCTGTAATCATATCATATATATATGTATAAAAGTGAAACTGTGTGTGTTTGTACCACAAAGGCTTTTATATCTATTGATTGATCTTGACCAAACTTGGCACTAATATCCATCATTATCCAGAATAAACTCTTAACGAGTTATGAACTTTTTATATTATTCCGTTTGGGGCCGGGGGCCCCGAATTCATTTCTTTCCTTATATGAACTTTATAAATACAATTATTTATTTATTTAGGCATTTTTATATCGCGCTTACCTTAAAGCTCTAAGCGCTTTACAATTATTAAAAACATGTAAACTAAGTAAAATAAAAATGAGACACTGGGAGAGTAACTACTATACTATAGAAACAATTAAAATGGCTATAAAACTGTTTCCAGAACGTGGGCCCATGGAAATAGAAGGAGCGTTCACCGATGGTCTTAGTTTTTGTTCTTGGGATTGAGAGGGATCGGGATCACACCGGCAAATGGGACTGCGCCGAGATCGGTGTCAGAAATGGGATCGGGGTTCCAACCAGAATGGGGGTCCTATGCAATCCCAGGCCACGCCAGGTATATCGGCTAGAATTTTATAATTTAAAAACGCTCTTTTGCAAGAATAATTTTTGTATTAATTTCAATTTTATAGTGTATGCAAAACAATGTTCATGAAAAACGACAGCAACTGAAAATATAACAGTATGTTTCATGAATGGACATAAACTAATTTAAACAAACAAAAACACATTTTTTTAATAGTAGAAATAATATTTTAATCTATACATAAACATATATGTATTTTTATTACTTGTATTGATTTTTTTCTGTTTAAATAAACACAATGATTTTTTTTTAAAATCGTAGCAATAATTTAATATTTTAAACAAATGTAATTTTATAACACCACTCTCGTCGTATTGTTTTACATACACATTACACTTCTAAAATGACTTGGACTTACCACATCTCACCACCGGAGGACTTAAAAATGTAAGAAATATAAGAACATGTATGTTCATTCTTTCAGTTGTAACCTGTCTGGGTAAAACAAATTCCATCAAAATTAAATTTAGAACATTTAAAAAGCAAACTATAAACAAAATACACATGTTAATAACTTTTATCTTAACTAGGAAATTAATTTGTAAGATTATAGATATTGATACTTGTTGCTTAACAGTTATTATTTAAAAAACAGTTCAGCTTCTTGTCTTATGTAAAATATCAATGTATGAAACTCAATCATTAAAACACACATTAATAAGTCTTGCAAATTGCCATCCTTTCTTTTCAGGAAGAATGCTGTTTTCAGTGTATATTGAGTAGTTACATATGGCCATGTATAAGCAATGTGAAAAAATAAAGTAACTTACACGTTTTATAATAAATATATTTTAGGCAAGTCCAAATATATTTTTTTGATCGTGCGCTAAGTTAAATAAGCGGAGAAAAAGGTATTTAAACTTCGATATCCATTTCTTCGGTAATGAATTTCAGCCTACCTAAACAGTGGGGTAAGTCGTGGTTAGTGCCACCTCTTCCACCCATGAAACAATTACATTTGAAGTAAGCCACAAAAGCAGCCCCAAATTATAAAGAAAAAAACATTGTTAAGAACGTATCGAATAACAACGTCCTTAGTCGCCCTTTATAGGCCAATGCATTTTAAAAATCAATATGCGTTTCAATATGTGCGGAGAGTTATTTTTAGCGCTGATTGGGCTTTACCATTTGAATTGTATTATTCTGGAACCAGCTCCCCTTCCATATACGTCATAGTGAAACCTCGTCCATTTTCAAAAAGTCCCTTAAAACTCATCTGTTTAGGTCCGCCTATGACCTGTGATGCACCCTCCTTGTCCTACCTCATTTTCTGTTTCGGGTTGATCCTGAAGTGTCAAAGTGTCCTCGTTTTATAGCCATTTTCAATTTTTCTATAGTATAGTAGTTACTATCCTAGTGTCTCATTTTTATTTACTTAGTTTACATGTTTTAATAAATGTAAAGCGCTTAGAGCTTTATGATAAGCGCTATATAAAAATGCCTAAATAAATAAATTGTAAAGAATATATTTCTATGTTTCATTTCAAGTTTGTCTTAGCGCTTTACAATTGTATTATTCTTTCCACAAACCGCGTGTCATTTGAGCTAGATCAGTGAACATATTTGGTGTGGAATAAAATTTAGTTGTTGGGTTTTTTCCCTAAGGTTTCTTGGTTGTGGCTGGCGAAAATGTAGCTGTTGTAAGTGTTGTTATGGATATTGTTGTATTTTTTGAAATTATATTTGTAATAGTGCAAGGTGTTATAAAGTAGCCGATAAAATTGTAGTTTTTGAGGCTTGTGGGGTGTTGGTATTTGTCTTATAGTTGTTTTGATTTTTTTTTATATGCTTCAATTTAGATATAATTTGTATTTGTGGATTGTTGTGTAGGCAGTTGTTTAGCTTTTATTTAAATAGGCTTGTCATATTGTGTTTTGTTGCAAAAAGATGTATCAAGAGCCAATGTATGTACAATTACCTTTTTTTTTTTGGTTTCGAATAATTTGGCTAATATGGTTAAATTGTGGTTTGATTTTGTGGAAGCGCCAAAGCGATTTGATAGTTGCGTGGTTGGGTCAAGGGTCATATTTTTATCAAGGGTTTATGGGCTGAAGTTTGTGAGACGACAGGAAATAGAATGATATAAAAAAAAAAAGTTTTTTTTGCTTTAGAGCTAAAAGCTCAAATCTATACAAACGATTTACTGAATATTATCATTAGCAAAACTGATAATAAAAAAAATATTTTAAAAAAAAGCTCTAAAAAAACTTCATCGTATAAATCCTTAATTTTCATTTATGTTTGATGATTTATATAATTAATCGTGATTTATTAATTATTACGAAGCGGTTATGTAAGTGGGTAAGCTTCTGACCGAAACGCGTTTAAAATTTCGTTCGTTTTTCTTTCCCAAATATAACTTTTATTTCTTTTGCATACTCAAATACGTGGAAATACGAACCATTTAGGAACATTTACACAACAAATCTCCACACAAAGCACGCAATCATGGAACAAGTCGTTAACATTTTTCCATACTAGAAAAACCGTCAAAACTGATTTTGGGGGTGGTGGGGATTCGGGCTGAAATTTCGATGGCATCGGTTATTGCAGGGATCAATAATATGTCTTAACGTTCAGATCAGATAAGTCATTTAGCCTTCTTACGATATCTTCAGGAACAGACCAACAAAACTGAAGATCAATAAAGGATTAAAATGAGGTGCTATGTATGCTAAATTTTTAAACTTGAAAAAAAAATATTCTTGTTCATAGCTTCTAAAGGATTTTTTTTTATGCTTTCCGTCGTCCATCTTCAAGCTAATTTGTTAGTTGATGTTTATTCTTTTTTTTAAAATTATGATAAATGATTTTTTTTTCTTTAATGTATTTTGTTTGTTTCACACTGTCTGTGATCTGTGTTATTGTGGAGTACGTATTTGATTAGGATTGATGAAAAATATAAAGCTACATTGTTAACACTGGGATTTTAAATTGTATTTTTGCTCTGCAGATATTTCTGTTTTTGCTTAATGTTGTGTGAAGCATTGGGTAAAGAGCAAAGCCAAACTGCTAAACTTTTTGCTGATTGATGCTGAAAAAAAAATCAAATGTTAAGGTACATTTAAAAAAAAATAAAACTTGATTTTCCCTTTTTCAGGATTTAAAAAAAAAATATAATTTTTAGAATTTCTTTTTTCTGTTTGTATTTATAATTATATTCTGTGTATAAATAGACTAGACTGAAGAAATATTTTTGAATGTAATATATCTAAGTTTTTTTTAATCATTTAATATTGATTTTGTAACATCGGTTTTGAACGAGATCTATTTTTTAAAGAAAACTTGGGTCAACAGCTGCTTTAAGCATTTTTTGTGTGAGTACAAAGCCAATCAGGTGATCTTCTTCGTGGTTAGTCCTCATCAATTGCTTAGTGGCAATACTTACAGTGTAGCTTTGCTATCTTAGGCAAACATACCGAGTGAACCCAGTAACGTTTGTTTTTGAAAGAAAGTCTGATCCATTTTTAAAAAAAAAAAATTTTCATCGAAATCTAATGCATTGAATGGAATGTATAGCAATTCTTTACGCTTCTCTTTTATTTTCTTCCCACACTTTTACAATTCTTGCTGGTTTTTTTTTTGATGTTATGTTTTTTGTGGGTTTTTTTTTTTTTTTTTCCATCATTTTGTTTTATTTTGGTTTTATGTTTTTGGGAAAATTTTGTTTTTTT